>JACEIK010001128.1:281766-317781 GCA_018107945.1 Datura stramonium
ACCTAAACTATAGAAGGGTTACAAGTGTCATAAGTTTTTGTTACTTGTGATATATTTGGTATGTGAGAGAATGTTTTCCAAAAGCTGTTTTTAAATCTTTTTCATGTTTGATTTGTCAAAATATGCATAAAAATATTTCACAGAAATCTAGAATTAGATAAAGTTTTAACTATAATTAATATTTTGGTTACTTTCCAAACTACATAAAATAAGTAAGAATGTTACATATTCTCTGCTAACTCATTTTCTTTCATACCAAATACACCCTTTGGTGTCCTGATCAAGGGCGGAGCCAACTGGGAGCAACCTACTTTGGTGCGAAAAATTACACTGTATAGTTAAGGTTAACTTTATATTTTATGTATGTATGGTAAATGCTTAGTCTCATTGGCTTCTTTGTATCTTCACTTTTCATATCCGCCATCAGTCTTGATTAGGATCTAAGGAATCAACCCTTTTCTTTTCCCCCTTTTTATGTTGCATTATTTTTCCTATTTGAGACATAAAAGTGGAGAATTCATGTTAAATTTTTGTTGATCATGCTGTTTTATTTGGTATCTATTGTATTTTTATTTCCTATTTTTCTTTTGTATTTTTTTCATGATGAAAAAATAGAATTGATTATGTTGGTGTATTAGATTCTCATTCATAAGAAAAATTCCTCCAAAATGTATCAAAACAAATCAATCATATGCAAGCTTTCCTTCAAAACGTGTCAAAACAAATCAATCATACGCAAGCCTGCCTTAAAAACATGTCAAAATAAATCAACCAGACACAAGTCAGAAATCATTTAAGATATGTGTTTAATCCCCTAATTTTAACTGCTGGCTCCCTGCTGTTTTCAACAACAAGATTAGGACAAAAATAATACAGAATATTTTTTATATTACAAACACAAGATCGAGTTAGTAGTTGCCCGCAGTACAGCTTTGACAAGATTATCTTTGTTCTCAGTTGTTAAAAAAAAGGATAGGAGAGTAACCAAGGGCAGCCATAAGGATATCAATCTAGTATGCCTATTGATAGGAGAGTAACCAAGGGCGAATAGAAGATTTATTATTATTCAAATGGAAATGAAAAGAAAAACAATTTATTCTCTTAAGTTGCTAGAGAATCGAAGGGAAGTGATTAAGTTGAAAAATACTTACTAGACATCAATCATGCTAAGGTTCTGAGTGTTCTTTGAAGTTAAAAGTAAAAATGCAAATATATTTGGTGATAGTAAATAGACACTTATATATGTACGATAACAACTACGTATCCTATTTAATCTAATAAATTAATAGAGAATTATGACTTGACTTTTTAAAAATAACTTACTTATATCATACTAACATCTTGAATACGTAAAAATACTCAAAATGTTTATTATTGACGAACTTAACACACCATTTATGTCGTTTTCTCATAATATAATGAAAAATCTGTGATACTGTTAATTTTCCTACCATTTTTGTAAGTGTCATTTGTAACTCGTGCAAGTGCATTCACACCCAATTCAATATAAAAGAGAGTTGAAAAATTAATTTGGTCCGGAACAATGTATACAACCAAATAGTGTTTGTCTGAAAATTTAACCCTTTCCTTTTTCCCTTTTTTTATGTTGCATTGTTTTTCCTATTTCAGACATAAAAGTGGAGAATTCATGTAAAATTTTTGTTGATCGTGCTGTTTTATTTGGTATCTATTGTATTTTTATTCGCTATTTTTCTTTTGTATTTTTTTCATCAAGAAAAAATAGAGTTGATTATGTTGGTGTATTTGATTCTCATTCATAGGAAGAATGCCTCAAAAATGTCTCAAAACAAATCAATCATATACAAGCCCGCCTCCAAAACGTGTCAAAGCAAATTCAGCGGAAACAAGCCCGAAATCAATAGTGAGCATCGATTTCTCGAGCGGACAGTAAAATATAAAGTGTCATAATGTTAGTAGATGTTATTGTTCTAGTAAAAAAAAGATTTGATTTCAAACATTTTAGTTCAAATTTACGGTTGCTGCAGAGAAAAACTCATTGGAGAGAGTTACCAATTCTTGCGGACGGACTTATTGGTGCTAATTTTGTACATTGATGTTTTTTTTTTGGTTGTAAAAGAAATTATTTATTTCCTTTATTTCAATTTGTTTGTCTTATTTTCTTATTTCATTTAAAAAAGAATAACTCTTTCCATTTATGGCAATCTTTAAGTCTAACATTCCATATGACATATTTAAGACCATAAGATTAAAGAATATTTTGATATATTCTACACTTCTTTCATTGTCCAAACTCCAAAGGAGGAGTCCTCCTTATGTTGTTGTTGCACTATTGTTGGTTGGTTGTTAATTTAACACTAGGAACCAAATACGAGGAGCATGTAAAAGTTCTTTATAATAATTCACTTTATCTTAAATTAATTCAAACATAGGGCAACTTATATATACTTATTGAAACTAAATTTCAAGTGTTAAAACTGAGACTTCGGTTAGGTTTGAAATAATTAGGTGTCATGTTGAAGTTTATATAGAAAACCTCAAAAAATGATAAAAGAAATATAATAATGAAAAATAATAATTTAATGTATTTTAGTTAATTGACATACATCAACAAAGGGGGATGAACAATTCGCTATTTAAAAGAGAATATAAAATATCGAAAGATATACCTTACAAAATTCACTTGGAATAAAAAGAGATTCACACAAGTGGCTGTGTAACACATGTATCTCATAAATTGTCAAAAACCTTTTCCCTACGAGATAAAGAATTAGCTAAGTAAGAAAAAGTTGTGTTTTTCTTTTAGGAAAAAGAAGATCCAGTTATCGGTAAGAAAATTAGGATAAACAATCCAATAATCCTCCTTCGTGGCCTAAATTTCTTGCAGAATAGATTTCTTCCCCCTTCTTCACATAATCTTCAACAGGTTAAATCTACATCTCTAATTTTCCACCATTAAATTTTTGTCTCTACGTGGAGTAAAACTCCGATAGAATTTCTCAAAACAAAAATATATGATAGGAGAGGACTATAATGATGGAATCATATATTAGCATTTCAGCTTCCTACCATTAATGTTTTGCCTTGAATTGAATATACGAAGCTAATTAATTTGGAATTAGAGATTATTATCAACAATGTGGGCTGTGGGCTTTCTACTTTTTTTTTGTTACAGAAAGAATAAGATTTAGTCCACCTTCACTAGTAAAATTAAACGCATCATCAATTTCATAGTGAAGAGTAAATGAGTGTAAAAAAGTTCATAAAGAATATCATTAACTCTAGTTGCATTGAATCAAGGTGAAAAGGCATAGCGGATTTACCTCTCATAAAAAAGTGGCGCATATATATATACATCTTTGCTATTTAATAAATGGTGTATATATATTCTCATCGTCTATCAAATTGTGTATATTTACCCTTTTCGTTAATTGACCTATTTTCTACTGAATTAAAAAATTTTAAAACTTATTTTTTTATTTAAAAAATATCACGTGGCTTTAAAAAAATTACCTTATTTATTTTTTACCCCTCTAGACCTGACCCAATTGAAAAAAAACCACCTCAATCCTTTTTCTACTCAGCTATAAAATAGTTTGGAATGAATCTGAATAAAAGAGGAATTAAATTATTTTTAGTTGGGTTGAGTCTGGAGGGGTAAAGAAATGAGTGAGGTTAATTTTTTAGGTCATGTGAAAACTTTAAAATTAAAAAAATCAATTATAATTTTTTTTTTAAATTCAGTTTGTTAATAAAAAATGGTAAATATGCACCCTTTGTTAGACAATGAGAGTATATATGCACCATTTGTTAAACGACGAGGGGTATATTTTACCCTTTTCCCTTGAATCAATGACGTACCTAATAACCAATTTGAGGGTTGAGGTGTTACTGTTCTACTTACAAATAATGATCTCCAAACCAGAAGTTCCCGACATACCAACTAATGTTTCCCTGATAGCCATGGCTCACCCAACAAGTTCTTCATTGGATGATATTAGCTCAACTGATTTAAAGGAGGAGGAATCCTCAAAACATGAAGGGATCAAGGATTTTGACTTCAAGGAACTGCTCATCATCAACTTCGCATATGCTAGAACTAATGGTGACTCCTAGCAGTTTGAGTACCTCAAGTTCTAGAAGAGTTGCAGTTTCAGTAAGATATATGTGAAAGTTTGACAATGTCAGCTTCTTCAATTTCGAAGGGAACTTCAACTAATTGATCAAGGTACAATCTAGTATTGAAAGAAACATCGAAGTTTGCTTTTAGCTACTGCAGAAATTTTTAGTACAATAGCTTAGGTTTAGGATGAATTTGAATTTTAAATTGTTGTTAGGTTTTTTAGTTGTTGAGATATTTTAGGTTTTTAAAATTTTAACTTATTCAGATTTCATATTTTAAGTTGGCTATTTAAAGCCTTTTTGTGCTTAATAAAAATATGGAGAGACATTTTCAACCCTTTTTGCTGCACCATCTTTTGAAAAAACCAACAGTGGTATCAAGAACCATCTTTCAAAAAACCCAACAGTGGTATCAAAAGCCTCATTGATCTTACGGAATCTATGAGTTCATCTAAAGAACCATTTTCAATCCATTTTTAGCCCATGCTTATTTTCAACACGCAGGGATATTTTCAACCAATATCAATTTTTAACCTATTTTCAAACATGGAAAGTAGCAGTTTCTTTCAATGCCCCATTAATTTTTATTGATAAAAATTATCAGATTTGGTCGGTGAAAATAAAATTATATTTTGAAATCTATGATCTTTGGAATGTTGTATTGGAAGAAAAATTCTTACAATATTATTTTGCAAATCCTATAATTATCCATATTAAAAGACTTTCAGAAAAACATTTAGAGAAAATAATTCTATTGAGGATGCTTTATATGCACAAACTCAAAAGAAGAAAAAGAAAGAAAGAAGAAGAAGACGAAGAGGAGGAGGAGGAGGAAAGTTTCATGTTACGAAAGTGTGAAAATTCCGAGATACTTCAAATAATCCTCAAGCACAAACAACATAAGAAGAAATTGAGTTGGAGCAACTTTTTAAAATTGCAGGAACTAAAGCAAAGGAGGAGTGTTAAAGTTTATTTTCAGCTACTGCAGTAATTTTTAGTATAATAAGTTGCTTAGCTTTAGGATGAATTTGAATTTTAAATTTTTGTTATGTTTGTTTAGTTGTTGAGATATTTTAGGCTTTTAAAATTTTAAATATGTGCATATTTTGTGTTTTAAGTTGGCTATTTAAAGACCTCTTATGCTTAATAAAATTATAGAGAGATATTTTCAACCCTTTTTGCTGCACCATCTTTTGAAAAAACCAACAAGAAATCTTGAGCATTTCAAGCTTCATAAGATTGCAAAATGCAGGAAATGAGCCATTAAATTTGGAAACTTCACATCTCAGCTTCCGAATATTTGGTGTCTTCCACACAAGAAAAACATGCTAAGAAAATAGTTTGGACACCTTCCATTCTAGAGTGGCTTTCAAAGAATTCTTGTTCACTGTTCAAAGTGAAGAATGCTTGATCATATATGTATATAAATGTCCCAACTTCACCATCTCCCTAATGTTATTCGGTTCTGATACTCATCCTCGATGCCCTTGAACTATCAAAGTTTCAAGGTTCCAAATATTGGATGGAAGTGATAATGTATCTTTGACAGTTTGAAAAGCAAGATATCTCAAAAGGATTAATTCTTGTGGGATAAAATCAATTTTGGTGAATTCTAAATATAAAATCCTCAGAAACTTGAATCTTTTAAACATGTAAGATGCACGGTCTATCAGAGAAACCGCAATATCTTTATCCTCCCTGAATTGGAAAGATTTCACTTGTAAGAAAGACAAACACCATTTCTCAAGATTATTGCATTAAAAATGAAGGGATAAGCACTTCAGAATCCTGTACTTTGGAGGGAAAACACGAGAAGGATCAAAACCTTTGTCTCTGTCAGTGGAAAAATTAGTATAATTAGAGTATGTCCAAAAAGATGAATTGATTCAAGAAACATATCAACTTCTTTGATTGCCCTTCTATACTTTCTATAAAGTTCTCTGGCTCAGCTTTCTTCCTGCAAAATTCTAGCAACAAGTCATGAATACGACATGCCTTGATCTTACCATCAAATCTCTTTTTTGCTACTGTAATTAGATTTCTCCCAACAAGATTCTCTAGGTAATCATTTGTTATATCCTCCAAAGACTTCTCTTTTTGAGTTGTTACAAAACCTTCATATATCCACAACCATGTTTACTTTGAGATTTGTATCTCTTCCCTCTGAAAATACTTCAAAATATAGAAAATATGGTCTCAAATGATTAGGTAAATTCTCATAATTAAGATCTATAGTGCCCTTCGACCGATCCTGAATATGTGGACCTATATTTGTTGCCACTTGCTCCCAACAATGTTCTTACTTATCAATTCTTGTAAAAGTACCTTCTACTAGAACAATTGAGAGAGGTAGCCCACTACACTTTTTTGCTATTTTTTCGCTAACATCCTACAAGTCAGAGGGGCAGATTTATTCATGGAATACCTTTTTCTTTAATAGCATCCAACTTTAATCATTTGACAGTAATTGAAGATCAAGAGGATCACTAACTAGTGTAGCATAAGAGGCAAATCACAATGCTGAGTTGTCAGAATAATTCTACTCCCTTTTTTTCATCTGGAAAGCATAAACGTAAATCATCCCATGTACTAGTTTCCTAGATATCGTCAATGAAGATAAGGTATCTCTTGCCAACCAATTTTTTCTGAAGCTTATCTGCTAATACATTTCAATAATCTCTTTATCAAGTTTAGTCATCTCACCAACATTTTTAACCTATTTATCAAGTTTGGCTATCTCACCCATAATATCACCTAGAATGGTTAATAACACGTTCTTTCGTGTATATTTTTGTGTATATTGTTGTGAGACACATATTGGACCACTGAAACTTGACCTTCTACAGAGTAAATTGGGTTAATGGAGAAGCAATAGATGAAAACGCTTCTACAAACCTTTTGTAGTAACTAACTAAACCCAAAAAGCTCCTAATGTTGGTGGGGGATACGGTCTAAGTCGGTTTTTCACCACTTTTATCTTCTTAAAGTATACCTGAACACCCCTACTAGACACCATATGCCCAAGGAATGCAACTAACTTCAGCCAAAAACTCACACTTATTGAACTTTGCAAACAGTTAACAGTCCTTAAGAGTTTGCAACACAATTCTCAAATGACCAACATGCTCCTCTTCACTCTGAGAGAGATCAAGATGTCATCTATGAAGACAATGATGAACATATCCAAGTACTTCTTGAATACCCTGTTTATCAAATCCATAGAGGCTGTAGGAGAGTTTGTTGGTCCAAAAGACATAAATATAAATTCGTAGTGACCATACTAATTTCTGGAGGCCATTTTCGAAATTTAAAACTCTCATACTCTAAGCTGATGGTAGTCAGATCTGAGGTCTATTTTAGAGAAGAAACTAGTTCCCTAAAGCTGATCAAATAAGTCATCAATCCTAAAAATGGGATACTTAATTCTTGATTGTGAGTTTATTCAACTAACGATAATTGATACATATCTAGAGAGAACCATCTTTCATTCACACGTAATAGACAGGAGAATCCTATGGGGACGTATTTGGCATGATGAAACCCTTATCTAGTAGGTCCTTCAACTATTCCGTCAACTCCTTAAGCTTACTTGGATCCATTATGTATGGAGGAATGGATAACTGTTGCGTATCTAGGAGAAGGTCTATCCCAAAGTCAATCTCCCACTCGGGAGGGACTCCTGGTAGATCCTTTGGGAACACTTCTAGGAATTCACAAACAATTGGGACTAACTGAAGAGTTGGGGTGTTGGACTTAGAATCCTTCACTTGAATTAAGTGATATATGCAACCCTTGAAAATTATCTTACTAGCCTTAAGGTAAGAGATAAAGCGACCTATAGGCACTGTGGAACTATCCTTCTATTCTAAGATGGGTTCACCTGGGAACCAAAATTCTACTACTCTGGTCCTGCAATTGACTGATGTGCAACAGGAATACAATCAGTCCATGCTAAGGATGACATTAAAGTCAGTCATTTCTATCTTTACTAAATCAGCAGTGATGATTTTCTGAAAAACTAAAACTGGGAAATTTCTGTATACCCTTCAATGCTATGACTAACTCACTGACAGGAGTAGAGACTGAGAAGGATTTTAAGAGGCATTCAGGACTGGCACCAAACTTGTTTTCAACTTATGGGGGCACAGAGGATAATGTGAACCCTAGATCTAAAAAAACATAAAAATCAATTTGAAAGACTCACAACATACCCGTGACAATATCCGACGAGTTCTCCTGATCCTTGCATGATAAAAATGCGTAGAAATAGTTTTGAGGTTGTCCGCAACCTGCACTAGATGAGGCACCCTACTGGGATGGGTGAGGTGCTGGAGCTGCTGAAGAAGTGGCTTAGGAACGACAACTAACATCGTCTTTCTTGGATGATGGACAATCTCGGAGTCATTGATCAAGATTGCCACACCCAAAACAACCATCCTTGTCGATCAAACACTCCCTGGGGTGGTTTCTCCATACTTCTTGCAAGCTGGGAAAGTGTGACCTCTGGACAAGTTCCCCTGAGACTCAAAGCCTGGTGCTCTACCCCTTTGATTCACTCTGGGTTTAGGGGATGGAAAGCTAGATGACGAAGGTGCTAGACCTGATGATCTTTTCTAGAACTGTGAGTGATTTCCCCCACCTGACCTCTGCTAAGACAACTCAAAATTTCTAGTTCTATCCCTCTTGTTCCCCCTTTATTTCTCCTTCAACTTCTCTTCCTTAATCTGCTGAGCATGGATCATGAGTTGGGATATATCCATATCCCCGATGAACATAGCGGTCCTGCAACCCTTGAACACTAAATCAAAAATACCTAACACACACTTGCTCATTCGAGCCCTCGGCTCAGCAACTATTATTAGAGTATACCTGAATAGTTGAGTGAATTTTAGGGCGTACTCCTTAACTGACATGGAGTTCTGCTTTAGGTTAATGAACTCCTCAGATTTTACCTCCCTTGAATAGGGAGGAAAGAACCTGTCCAGGAAGGCTATCACAAACTCATCCCAGTCAACTGGAACTGCATTTCCCCGATGGTTTTCATTCTACTACTTATACCACAGGTGTGCTACCCTTTTCAGCTAGTAAGATGCAAAGTCTACACTTTCCACCCTAGTGATACCCATGATTTGAGTGATCTTCTGGACCTCATCCATGAAATCCTATGGATCCTCATCCACCTTTGAACTATTGAACTTCGGTGAGTTTATTTTGGTGAAGTCTCGCACACTTACAACTGCCGCATTCTCGTTAGGATTTCTTGGATGCAACTGTCTGTTGGTTAACCTGAGCGGTCATTGTCTATGCCAACATCTAGAAGGAAACCATGAACTCTGCATTAGTGACCTGATCATTCACAAGTTCTACAGGCGCTGGTGCTGTTGGTTGGTTTCTGCTTCTACGTTTGTTAGCTCTTCTAGGAGGCATTTTCTGTAAAAGCGTATAGCACGAGTTAGAAAGGTAAAAAGAGTTAGACTCTATCGCATGATATTGAACATGAAAGGAGGAAAATTTTCCTAAGAACGTTTGCAGCCTCTTTCTCATAAGTGTGGCACACTTCACACCTATGAAAAAGACTAGACTTAACATGGATTTTGGACACCCTAGGACACTTTAAACCTAAGGCTCTGATACCAAGTTTATCACGTTCCGAGTCTATACCCTGGAAGCGACACAGGATTTAGAACAATGAGTGGTCCCAAGTTAACCCATGGTACTAGCATAACACTATCATATGCTGAAAAAACTATGTGGAAGTTATGCTGAAATATATCACATAACTGAACAAGTCTGGAATGATAATAAATGTTTAAATTGAAAATAATGTAAGGTTAATAAGATGAATAACTAATCATCTATGTCTGAAAGCGTCTAAGATTGATAAGCTGAAGGGACAGGTTCCCAACTAGCTCTAAGTAAATCTGAATCTGAATTAGCAAAAGAAAACATAAAAAAACTCTCATCCTGAAATGATGAGGACTCACCAAAGCTAAGCTGATTAAGTACTAGAATGTGTCTAGCTACGAGACTGAGTCTGAGTGCCTGAACATATATTATGAGATGATAAAGCACAAGAATATGTGGTCAGTACTTTGAATATACCGAGTATAAGAATACGTAAGATGTGAGAGAAAGAGGAAACCATGCTTAAAATCATAATCATACAGTATGAGTAAAATATCTTGGGATAGCATAAGCTGATGTATAATGGCCCAAGGTTTAAGAACATACATATAGAGCTAAACTTGATTGTAAATCATAAAATAAGTTCATATATTGATCGATGGTCTAGGTACAAATACTGTAAAATAATATATAAAAATAAAGTTGTGACTATAGGAGATTCTCATAAGCGACATATGCCATGTGAGCAACTTGGACCCCAACTTGTAACTCTAGTTGGGAGGGTGTTCATACCTTGCCAAGGGTATCAACCATGACTGGCGTGAATTTACTCATGAGCCAATTGGGGCAAGGGAGACACTCTCAACTGGCGAGGACCTCTTTAACCTATGGTGGCATGTAGTATTGGGAATTGGGTTATCTAAACCCGTATCCTCTTGGTGTTAAATACTACTCCCAAAAACAAACTGTAACACCCCAAAAGTCCTTAAGATCAGACTCCAAATTCAAAGTTGGAACCAGTAGAAAAAATGAGAAATTTCCACAAAACGAGACACTTAACGACTCTTCATGAGAGGGCATGAGTCGTCAAGTGATCCGTGATGAACAATCATAATTTCCAAAACTCCCAGTCCTAATAACTCAAGTAATAATCCATTACCACTCTTGATGGGTAGTTAAGTCATGTCATCCTGCGCAGCCAATAATTAGGACTCAAGTAATAATCCATTACTCCTCTTGACGGGTAGTTAAGTCAAGTCATCTTGAGCAGCAAGCAAAAGTTCAAAAAACTGACATTTTCCTCCCAAAAACCATGAATCAAGTGAAGACTCGTGGTGCCAAATAACAAGTCATTTTAATGAGTAACATGATGAGTTTCAAAAATCATTCAAAATCAGTCCAATTGACCAGGGGTGGTCATCACGACTCATGTTGACAAAGGACGAGTCGTCTTGTCAAGTCGTGGGGTGAAGTTCAAAAAATATGCAAAAGGGGTTCCAATGACCACGAGTCATGTACCCTCTGATGATTCATTCTATCTATTCGTTAGGTGAAGATCAGAATATGGAAAAAATTGTCCAGTGACAATGAGTGGTCACCACGAGTCGTGGTCAGACCCAACATGTCACAACCCGAACTTAGGCCTGAATCGAAACACAGAATCTAGAACCATAAATGGCTCCAAGTATACCAATATCATGAACATGATAACTAACTAAACATAATCAAGGCGGAAAGAAATGAATTCTGAAATATCAAAAGTATGAATATTAAACATTTGATCAACGGGAATACATTACACCGAATTCGAACTAAATATAACACTATGTCTGAAAATCCTCTACATATTGATGAGCTGATGGGACAAGACCCCAAACTAGCTAACTAAGAATCTAAAACTAAAAATAGAAATAATACAACTTACTGAAGGTTCTCGAAGGATAAGAACTCACCAACAACTGGTTGAACTAAACTCTGTTGACCGGCTAACAGAGAGACTGACCCTGAATGTCTGAGCCTGTATCATGAAATGATACAACATAGAGTATGCGGTTAGTACTTGGAATGTACTGATGCAAGGTATGTAAAATGGACTAATAAAAGTACACAATAGTTCATAAGAGTAGGACAGTACAAACATGCAATAATAGTCATAACATAAACATGAGGCTCAAGATTTTCAGAACTATTCATAATCTAGTCTTAGGAACTTTTGGGGTATTACAATACCTCCCTCTTGGGAACATTCACCCTTGAATATGGGTAAACTTACTGAATAACTACGGAAAAAAACTACTATCCCAAATATTGAACGCCTAAAGCTGAAAATTAATGGAGTGACTGACTCTGGACTAAAACACATGGCTGAATTGAATTCATAAATTACACATATATGCTCTAACATATAGGAAACTGAGAGACATGATCTAGACTTGAAACTAAATAAGTTACCAAGGAGGAAATGGGTAACTCAAGCTAGAACTAAGCCGGAAGGGAAAAGGTTAGGGTATTTATCCATCATATCTGCCTCGGCTTCTCACGTAGCTCCCTCAACATGCTGATTCCTCCACAAAACCTTTAATGAAGCTACCTCTTTGTTACCCAACTTCCAAACCTGACGATCAAGAATTTCAATAGAAACCTCATCATAGCTAAGGTTATCATTCACACCAATGCTCTTCACTGGAACAACCAAAGTCGGGTCACCAATACACTTCTTTAAGACCGAAACATGGAAAACTGGATGTACTGAAGCCAACTCTGAGGGAAATTCTATTTCAACCACCTTGCTAATGTGTCTCACAATCTTGAAGGGCCAACATAGCGAGGACTAATGTTATACTCCAAAAGACCTAAGATCAGACCTGGGAGTTGAAATAGAGAAAATAGGATTTTCTGCATTAGATCACAGAACGAGTCATTCTGTGACTCGTTAAGATGACAACAAGTCGTTAAGTGACTCATGGTTAGGAGTTGCACTTAGTTGGAAATATTAAGTTTTGAGTGATCACGGGCATGACCATGAGTCGTGGTCATCCCCATAACTAGTTAGGTCAGCCGTGGTCAAGGTTGGTTGAAGAAAGGAGAATTTTGGGCAATAAGGGCAATGAGAGGTGACCACGAGTCGTGGTCACCAATAACGATCCGTTATGTTCCCCGTGGTGAGCCCCAGGTGAAGTTTTGGCAGTGTACTTTATGACTTGTGTCCAGGAGTCATGGCCAAGGATGACGACTCATCTAGTCCCTCATTGGGATTGGTAGTCTGTTTTTCCCGGCGAGTTTATTAAGGGCTTTTCCATAATTCCTATGATCCTAAGGCCTAACTACATCGTTTTAAGCCCAGAATAGAGGGTATTAAAATGGGTTAAGTCATTCTAGTCTATTCAAAACTTATGCATGCAAGTTTGAGGGTTTAGAGAGTGATCAAGCATATTTCATCAAGGTTCTTCATCAATTCTTCTTCAATTTCCTTTGGGTGTTCAAGGAAGAGAGTAGAATCAATTCACCCATGTATGTGAGGCCATGAATGAGAGTTCGTCTCGCTCTCATTCCCAAGACTCTTCTTAATCTCCATGAATTTCACTTCTATAATTCAAGTTTTCACGATCTATAGGGTTACCCCAATTCTTATGAAATCCTTACGATCTATCTATGGGTTAATCCCTCTCATGTATAAATTCATGTTTTATGAATCACGGGAAGATTTTATAGCTATTTCAATTATAAACTTATGGAGTTAAATTTCCACAAAATTATGCCCAATTATGTATGTTTTTATGAAAAGGCAAGTTATGATTTCGCTATGATCTTGATCTAAATTAGCGTAACTATGATCTATGCTTTATGATATGATTTATATAAAGTACCTATCATGAATTTATGAGATATCAAGTACATATATGTTTTACAAGTATGCATGAATTTCATGATTTATGGATTTATGATTATGGCCGACTGACGAACCTTATTTTATGGATAGTTTACGAATTTCAAGAATGCTTATGAATATCATGATTTTAACTAGCTCATGAATCTTATCTATATTATCCTATGAGCACTATATATATTTTGGGAGTAGTGTTTTACACCAAGTAGACCCGGGGTCCAAGCATACCCCGAGTCTCAAAACTACCCACCAACTTAGCCATGATGGGACCTTCTTTGCGACTGTCCCTTTTGCCCAGATGGGCCTTTCATGAGTTACATCACACCTTTTTTTGATGGTTCTACCCCTGTCAACGTATGAACACCCTCCCAACTAGGGGTTTACAGGTCAGGCTCCATGTGTGCTAATATGAGGTACGTCGGTGATAAGAATCTCTCGCTGTTACTCATAATTTATGCATGGTTATGATTATATAATTTGGCTCAAGTCTTGTTTAGTAAAGCTATTCTCTTATGATTATGATTAGGATTGATTTATGAATGTTTTGAAAACCTTGATCCCTTATGTTTACATTATGATACTTACGTTATGATCATGTTGTCCTGCTCTTATAAACTCTTAGGTATTTTAACTGTCCGTTTTACTTACCTTGTATACTCTATATATTCCAAGTACTAACCACATACTCTATGCTATATCATTTATGATACAGGCTCTGGTATTCAAACTCAGCCTCGTTGCTAGCCCACCTTCCTGAGTAGCACACCCAGTCTCATATAGTGCGTCCTCATCTCATGAGGACCATTCATTATCAGTTATCTTTACATTTTAAATTTCGGGCTTAGAAAGTTAGTTGAGGTCTTGTCCCATCAATTCATCAGAAATAGAGGCTTTTAAGACATAGATTGTATTCAAATTTAGACTCGTGTTGTATGTTTTGATGTTATGCTATCTTCAGAATTTCGCTATGTTTACTACGTTGATCTTCTATTTTTATTGATTGAGTTAGATGTATGTTCATTCCATGGGTCGATTTGGAGTCTTTCAGGGCTCCTTGTCCCGTGTGTCGATCTGGGCCCATGTTCGAGTCGTGACAAACTTGGTATTAAAGCATTAGGTTTTGAAGTGTCCTAGGGTATCTGAAAGCTGCGTTAAGTAGAGACTTTTTCATTAGTGTGAAGAGCACCACAGTTATGACAAAGAGGCTACGAGACATTTAGGAAATGTTCCCTTCTTTTATGATCTATGCCATGTGGTTAAATGTCTCTCTATACTTCTAACTCGTGCTACTCACATTTACAAAATCATGCCTCCTTGCAGAGTCAACGAAAGGAGAAATTGGAACGGAAATAGCCATGAGAGTGGCAATGGAGACGGGCACCAAGAGGCCCCATCAGTCCTTGCGGAGCATATCCCGAAGCCGGTTGCCCATGCGTAGTTCAGGGCAGCCATCCAGATGTTAACCCAGGCCCTGACCGCCCAGGTAAATCAGCAGGCAGAAGCGCATGTTCCCCAGAATGGGAATGCGGCGGCGACAACAGTTAGAGACTTTCTGAGGATGAACCCTCCCGAGTTCCTTGGATCAAAGGTGGATGAGGATCCACATGAGTTCATTGAGGAGATTTTGAAGATCACTCATATTATGGGGGTGACGAGGGAGGTTGTGTGCTGATTTGGACTCTTATTGCTCACATTTGGTTCAAAAAGTGGGAAGATTGTCGGACAGTGGGAGCAGGTCCCATCGGTTGGGAGGAGTTTCATACCACATTTCTAGAGTGGTTCTTCCCTTGTGAGATGAGGAGATTAAGGTAGCAGAATTCATAAACCCAAAGAAGGGTAGCATGATAGTCCAAGAGTATGCTTTGGACTTTACTCATATGTCTAAGTATTCCCTAGAGCTAGTGGCTGATTAGAGAGCTCGGGTGAGAAGGTTTGTGCATATAGTGGCGTACTACCTGGACAAGCATTGTAGGATCTCCATGATTCATTAGGATATTGATTTTCCCCATATAGTTTTGCACGCCCAACAGATGGAGGTGGAGCAACCGAGGGAGAGAGAGGCCAAGAGAGGCAAGACAGATAGTGTTGGGTTCACTCAGTAGAGATCCGGTGGTGGTCATCTCCCTCAGTTTCAGCAAAGGTCATTAGCCCCAACACCATCATGACCTAGCATTCCATCCTGACCCAGATGTGATCAGAGGGGTGGAGTGTCAGGCTTGAGAGGCCAGGGGAGCATTATAGGAGATAGCACATTTCCAGCCTATGTGAATTTTGGCTGGAACACCTAGGGAGGTGTTTAGTTGGATCAGACACTTGTTTCGGGTGTGGAAAACCCGAACCAGGCTCAGGGATTGCCCTTCAGCCAGATCAGGTGATGGTGGAGCATGCACCCCAGCCGCTAGTTCAGTAGCTCCGACAACACGTCCTTTCTAGCAGGGTGCTTCTACTAGTTCAGCTGGCGGCCAGCGTTAGAATGGGTTCTATGCCATTGCACCTCGACAGGAGCAGGAGACTTCACCAGATGTGGTCACTAGTACATTACGAGTATTTCACATTGATGTTTATGCATTGTTAGATCCAGGGGATACTTTATCTTATGTGACGCCCTATGTTGCTAGTAGTTTTGGAATCAGTCCCAAGATCTTATCAAAACCCTATCAGTCTCTAGTCTAGTCGGTGATTCAGTTGTAGCTAGACAGGCGTATAGAAATTTCTCGGTCAAGTTCCTTCAGAAGGTCACCTTAGCGGATTTAGTAGAGTTAGTCATGACCAATTTTGATGTTATTCTCGGCATGGATTGGTTGTTTGTATGGTATGCCTCAGTCAATTGTAAAACCCGGGCAGTAGAGTTTATATTTCTGGGTGAGCCATCTTAGAGTGGAAGGGTAGTTCACCTGTGCCTGTAGGTCGTTTCATTTCCTACCTTAAGGCCAAAAAGATGATCTCAAACGGTTGAATGTACCATCTAGTTAGGGTTAAGGATGCTATGTCCGAGACCCTGATTATCCAGTCCATTCCAGTAGTATGTGAGTATCCAGAGGTGTTCCCAGATGACCTACTGGGAATTCTTGCCGAGAGGGAGATCGATTTTTGTATTGACCTTCTTCCCGACACGCAGTCTATATCCATTCCTCCTTATAGAATGGCTCCAACTGAGCTAAAGGAGTTGAAGGAGCAGTTGAAAGAATTGTTAGACAAGGGTTTCATCAAACCTAGCAAATCCCCGTGGGATGCACCAGTTCTATTTGTCTGAAAAAGGCTAGTTCCCTTCAGATGTGCATTGATTATCGGCAATTGAACAAGGTCACCATTCAGAACAAGTATCAACTCCCAAGAATTGATGATTTGTTTGAACAGCTTCAGGGTTCTAAGTGGTTTTCGAAGATAGATCTCAGATCCGGATACCATCAGCTCAGGGTTCGGGAGAGTGACATTTCGAAGAGAGCCTTCAGGACTCGATATGGTTATTATGAGTTTGTAGTTTTGTCTTTAGGACTAATGAATGCTCCTGAAGCCTTTATTGATTTGATGAACAGGGTGTTCAAGACATACTTGGATATGTTCCTAATCGTGTTCATATATGATATCTTGATATACTCTCGTAGCGAGGAGGAGCATGCCGCTCATTTGAGGCTGGTGCTATAGACCCTCAAGGATCACTAGTTGTATGCTAAATTCAGTAAATGCTAGTTTTGGTTGAACTCAGTAGCATTTTTGGGTTATGTAGTGTCAAGTGAAGGTATGGAGGTAGACTCTAAAATGAAAGAAGCAGTGAAGAATTGGCTGTTACACCCCATAAGTTCCTAGTGTTAAATCAATGCGTGCATACGTATGTTGAGAGTTTTGGAGTATGATGCATGCGGTAAAAGACCTAGGGGAACAAGTATACGAACACGACATCAAGTGATCAAGAGGCCAGGACCCGAGGCCCAGCACACCGGGTGCCACGCCGCGCCAGCCAGCCTGGCGCTATGGCCGGCGCGCCGCGACCCCTGCTCACCACATTAATGAGTATATCTAGTGAAGTTTGAAGTTGAGAATTCATTGTTCAGTATTTCCTTCGGCCAGAATTAGAGAGGGAACGTGGGTTTCAATTGATTTTCACCAAATTACGCTATCAAATGTCATCCAAAAACAAATTAACTTCGGGTAACAAGTAATAAGACAACGAGGAACATCCTTGTGGAGTTATTTCTTGAAAATTCACTCGGCGTCCCAAAACCCCGCCGAGTAAAGGTTTTCCGAATTGCTCCAAATTGGATTCTAAACGGTCACAGGCGATAGGTGAACATTTCTTCCTTTCGAACACTCAAGAAATTGGGGTTTTCAGCTGAGTTATTCAGAGTTGAATTATAGTTGTTATGACTATTGAAAATTATCGTTAATTGCCAACTTTAGTAGAAATTAGCCCTATTCTCTCAGCATTAGGATTGCAGTTGGGTGGAACTTCCAGTTACAAGTTGAAATTCGCCAGTTGAACGAAAGTCGGCATTCGAGGTATGTTAAGGCTAATTCCTTCGGCAAGTTATTCTCGTCGTATAATGATACCACTTATGGTTTTGAATGTAGATAACAATGCATGTGTTGTATTAGCTGCTGCTTGTAGATAATGCTTATGTATGTTGTGGTTAGCTGTTAGAAGATGTATTGAGAATACATTACAGTATCCCCCATCGGGAAAGAGTATGTTAGGTGTGACCCACACTAGAAGAGTTATAATAAGCTCACTATGCTTCTGTTCAATATGTTGATGTCTTGCTGTCATGCCTAGGGCCTTAGAAGCTTAGGGTTACCTATTGGGCCTGATTTGATAAGTTGAACAGCATTGGGCGCAGTCGGGCAATATAACTTACAATTGTCATCGGTGTTGTCAGTAAAGCTCGCCTAGAGGCCGTTGGCGTACCTTGATGTCTCCAGGGCCAGAATATAAATAGGATGGTCTTTCCTTAGAATCAAGGGAACCAGGACTGCCCAAGTGAAATAAGTGATAGTGTACCACGTAATTGGCCACTGCCAATGACTATTAGTTATAGTCGTCTTAGTACTTGTCATACAGGTCACCTAGGAAGTCATCCCACCTATCCAAGTTAGATAGACCCGTGGGTACCCTAAGGAGGGAACCTTATCAGTAGTTGAATGTGGGGCCAACACCCCAGCCTACTTTCATAAGATACTCAGGAATAGGTTGCCGTGAGTGGCTAGGTCCACATAGACTTACCTACGAGGTTAAGAATCCTCCAGCAAAGACCTAGGAAATCTAGACAGACCAAGTTAAGGAATAAGGGACTAATACCATGTTAGTACAGTATTATCTTTAGGCTAAGGATTATGGTAAACTGCCTGTGGGAGTTTAGGGGCTGACTGCTTAGGAGCATGCCCGATCAGTAACAACCTTACAATTGTTCTAAGCAAAGAAACTAAGTAATTAGTCGTCTCCGACCCTACAGTTGTTTATGAGCAATAGTTATCTGAACATGAAATTTAGAGTATTGTTTATACCACTTAAGACCTCGCCCTATTTGGTCTAGACCATTAGAGATTATGATCACTATCAGGTTCCTTTGATTAGATACAGGTACACGGGGTGTTCCTGCTAGCAGCTATACAAATTATACTAGGGGCGAGTAGTGGTCGTGTTAGGCCCAAAAGGCCAGATACGCCTTTTGAGTGGCTAGATTGAGACTTTAGTATAACACATCGATTGGGATTACCCTCACCTAGGATAGGTTTCCATCCACAACTTCAGGGTTGCTAACTGTGCATCACCTATAGGGCTATATGATGTTGCCTACGGGGCTATATGATGTTTCCATCGGGGCTATATGATGTTGCTCCAAGGAGCTATATATTTTACCAAGGGACAATGCTATGGCCCAAGGGCCATATTACAGTCCATTCCATGGCTAGCCTATTATTTTATGTGGTATTGGTATCACTGACCCTCATTGAGCCTGGTGCCCAGGGTGCAGTTACAGGAGCCCACTGGGCTCAGACACAGTTACAGGAGTCCAACAGGCTTAGATGCAGACCCAGAAGTCAGGTAGGTTGGCTACAACACCAGTAGAGTCATAGAACCTGGATAGGCGTATATAGATTGAATTGTACTTGTCAGGGCTTATGGGGGCCCTGGTAGTTTATTTCTGTGTTGCTTGTACCTTCCAGGCTTATGGGGGCTAGGTTAGGTTCTTGTTCGTACTCTTGTCTGCTAGTTATCCTTATGAATATGTAATTGTGCAGTCTTAGCTCATATACGTGTAGTGTTTTACTAGATGCAGGTTTTGAATAAGCAAACTTCCAGGTTACTTTCTACCCCTTCCTTCTACTTACTTTCAATCTTAAACAGGTTTTATTCACCTTATTTACTTCCTTACATATTTGGTACATATTGTACTAACACCTAGCTATGGGGCGCTGCATTACTTGCCTGCAGGTTTAGACAGACAGGTTGTGGGATCTCCTGAGAGCTATTCAGCGTCAACACATTGGCCAGCTCCTTTCATTTGGAGTTTCCAAGTTGTAGAGGATTACCTATATTTTGTTGTGCAGTATTTGGGTAGGCTGGGGCCCTGTCCCAACCATTATTTGTATTCTTAGAGTCTTGCAGACTACAATATTCAGTTAGTTAGTTGTTGTTGGCCGTGTGGGCCCTATGCATGTCTTATTTTATTTGTTGGCTATGTGGAGCCTAGTATAGTTGCTTATTTCCATTTCTGCTATAACTAGACAGCATGGTGGTCTTGTCAGCCCGCATAGGATCCCTATTTATCTTTGTTGGCTGGGTTAGCTATTTTCTTTTACAGGTGCTGCATGGCCTTGTTAGCCTGAAGCTGTGTTTATAGAGAGATATAGCAGTTTGTTTTCTTAAATTTGAGTCATTGGTAGGCACCAGAGATGCTGGTGCCCAGCTAGGTCAACCTAGATTCCAGTGTGGCATTAGGTGCCAGTCATGCCTCCTAAGGTGGGGCGTGATAAACTTTGTATCAGAGCAGGTTGTATCCCAGAGAGTCTACAAGATGTGTCTAGTAGAGTCTTGTTTATAAATGTGTTGTGCACAATATTTTATAAGCAGGAGGCTATGAGGCATGATAGTATGGTTACCCCTTCTTCTTAGATCGTGCTATAGAGTCGAATTGTATAGGGTTGAATCCCTAAGCTTTGATTGTTATGTCTGTCCAGAGTAATATCTGATATACTTGATATAAGACAAATTTCATCCAGCCGCAAGTTAGCTGCAGTAGTAGGAAAGGGTACCAATGAGGGGCCACAGTGGGGAGACAATCAGCCTAAAGATGAAACAGATGTCTTTTAATTCCCCGGCATTCTCCCGGGGTATCAGAAATCTCATAAGGTAATAGATATGCCAAGACTGTCCCTAGCTCTTTTTGTAGCTGCAGAGTAGGAGGTTAGGAGTATAGTATATATATGAGTTGGTTTACCTACTAGATATTTAGAATTAGACAGGGGCGGCAGTTAATGTTTGGTTACCTGAAATATTCGAAGGATTGTGCGAGGGTTGCACCTCTAGATTTTAGAGTTTGTTGTATTTTGCACCTTAGCCCTATTATAGAACGATGGGGTCATTTTCCACCTCCCAGCTTGTTCATTCAAGTACAACAGAGAGTGTAATTATCAGTGCCACATTGCCCAGAATAAATAGTAAAGGAAGGCTAGAATTGTCGACTTCGAGAGGAATTAGAAAGTGATTGAGAACCTTAGTGTTTACAAAGTTATCTAGACCCTTACAGTAGTGAATCAGGAGGGCAGATAAGATTGCTAGTAGCACTCAAGCGCATGTGAGAGAGTCCATAAATGATAGACCCCAGCAATAGTAAGGTTTAGGTTAAGAATAGGTCGATTCTACCGCAGTGTACTAATAACGGTAGGGCATACCTGCAGGATAATGGCTATGTCCCTAGTTTGTTATATTGAAGGACAGAAATATTATATGATCGAAATAGGCCCGAGTGTGGGTCAGAAGGATACCGGTCGGTAGACTTGGTCAGTAATACCTTCAAAAGTATGAGGCAGAGGGCACGAACCCTGGATCTCAGCCTAAGGAAGTAAGGGGAAAGGCACGAGTATCTAATTCTGGAGGAAAACAAAATTACCTCCAGGCTGAAGTAGATTGATAGAGCATGGGACCACCGCTGAATGTTGAGAAATAAGAATTGGGCTGACATTTAAGAGATAGCGAGGTTGTAACCTAGAATGCTGCAATATTACCACTAGTTGTGGATGTAAAGGAGTGGCGGTACGGAGACTCTAACCTAGTGCAGCCCAGAGACAAGGCCCAATGGAAAGTCACTGGCCTTTGAGATAATAAGGGGTGGAGTTGTGAGACCCAGGGGTCAACTCTGCATTCCAAAGGTGGCAGGATTTTGTTAGTAGACTATGGCCAAGATGCACAATGTCTGTTACTCCCTCCACCTAGAGTCTAATGAAGACACGTCAAATCGGAAAGAGAGACCTACTGATGGCAAGAGAAGAGAGAAGATATTTTTGAGTCGTAGCACAGAGCTCAAATGACTAGCCAGGGAAGGCTGGACAACAGGAACCAAGCAAGCCAATTTAGGAGATGGCCGTGCCTGCAAGGAGGTGGAGAGAAATCAGCATGAATATAGTTATGGGGTCATCTCGTACCAGGTGTAAATTGATCTTATTTGAGTTAGTATAGAAAGGCTAATAAGATCAACTCATGTCTTGCCAGATGGAAATATGTTTCAACTAAAAATTATGCCGAGTGAATTCTTAAGGAGTAGTTGGCTATGTGGAGCCCTAGTATCTAATAAATTCTGACAGAGAGGTACAACGCACAACTAGGTTCTGGAGAGGTGTCAGAATAGATTGGGACGCAAGTTAATTTGAGTATGACTTCCCATCCCCAGGCAAAGGGCCAAGCAGCACACCCGATTTAGGTGCTCGAAGATATACCAAGGGTGGAAATGTAGGTCCCCTATATGATGGCCTGAAGTAGATAAGTCAGGACTAATCGAACCTGGAATAACACATCTGTCAAAAGGGAAGGGTTCAACTCATTGGAAAGTACTTACTGAAAGTGCAGGGTTGTTAGGCGTCATATTCCAAAAAATTGTTAAAGATTGAAGCAATGATGAGGTATTCATGAAAATTTCATCAATGGAGGGCGTTAGGAGATCCGATAAGAAGGGCAAGCGCAGCCATAAATTCACTAAGCTCTACCAGACGCTCCAGAAGTACGGCCAAGAGGCCTATGAGATAGAGTTTCCTTCAGGGCTAGGATCTATGTATCAACACTACACAAGTGCATAGGAGATCTTTTCTCATATTGACCCAGTTGAGAATGCTTAGATTATGGGAGAGCCGTCGCACATGGAGGCTCCAACAGTTATACTAGATTGCTAGGTCCGTAAGGGCTATGTCGAGAATCAAGATGTGATCCATTAAAATTCCTAAAGAGGAACAGGAGTTTAGCCAATGAGAAATGAGAAACTACGGATGACATTAAGTCTGGATACTGGTCAGTAGTTCTAGGCTCTATACCGATAGTGTATAAACTTAGACAATCACAATAAAGGCAAAGTAGTTCAGGTGTTGTATAGTTACCCTTTTTGCCATTATTATCAGTAATATATATATATATATATATGCATGTGTGTTTGTGGTGAAGCTATGTTATATCGCTACTCGTAGCATCCTTTGAGACGCCTATGTTGGACTTTTCTATGTTTCAGGTTTCTAGATAGTCTATATTACAGAGGAGACTCTGCCAAAATTTTTCTGGCAATAGTTGTCAGAGTTGAGTCTTTTAAGCCTAAGAGGACATTCGATGACTAATGTCCCTGGGGGGGGGATGATGTTACACCACATAAGTTCCTAGTGTTTAATCAATGCGTGCGTGCGTATGTTGAGTGTTTTGGAGTACGATGCATACGGAAAAAGTCTTGGGGGAACGAGTATACGAACACGATATCGAGCGAGCAAGAGGATGGAACCAGAGACCCAGTGCACTGGGCGCCGCGCCATGCCAGCCAACTGGCGCTACGGACGGCGCGTCAACCAGGAGGAGCATGCCTCTCATTTGAGGCTGGTGCTATAGACCCTCAAGGATCACTAGTTGTATGCTAAATTCAGTAAATGATAGAAGCAGGAAGAATTGGATGTACACCCCGTAAGTTCCTAGTGTTTAATCAACGCGTGCATGCGTATGTTGAGAGTTTTGGAGTATGATTCATGCGGTAAAAGACCTAGGGGAAAGAGTATACGAACACGACATCGAGCGAGCAGGAGGCCAGGACCCGAGGCCCAGTACACCGGGCGCCACGCCGCACCAGCCAGCCTGGCGCTACGACCGGCGTGCCGCGCCCCTTGATCACCACCTCAATGAGTATATATAGTGAAGAGTGAAATTGAGAATTCATTGTTCAGTATTTCCTTCGGCTAGAATTAGAGAGGGAACGTGGGTTTCAATTATTTTCACCAAATTATGCTATCAAATGTCATCCAAACACAAATTAACTTCGGGTAACAAGTTATAAGACTACGAGGAACATCCTTGCGGAGTTATTTCTTGAAAATTCACTCGGCGTCCCAAAACCCCGCCGAGTAAAGGTTTTTCGAATTGCTCCAAATTGGATTCTAAACGGTCACAGGCGATAGGTAAACATTTCTTCCCTCTCAACTCTCAAGAAATTGTGGGTTTTCAGCTGAGTTATTCAGAGTTAAATTATAGTTGTTATGACTATTGAAAGTTATTGTTAATTTTCGACTTTAGTATTGAAATTATCCCTATATTCTTAGCATAAGAATTATAGTTGGGTGGAAACGCCGATTGTAAGTTGAAACTCGCTAGCTGAACGAAAGTCGGCATTCGAGGTGTGTTAATGCTAATTCCTTCGACAAGTTATTCTCGTCGTATGATGATATGACTTATGGTTTTAAACGTAGATAACAATCCCATGTGTTTTATTAGTTGCTGCTTGTAAATAATTCTTATATATGTTGTGGCTAGCTATTAGAAGACGTATTGAGAATAGATTACAGTATCCCTCATCGGGAAAGAGTATGTTAGGCGTGAGTCACACTAGAAGCATTATAATAATGCCTCTATGCTTCGGTTCAATATGTTGGTAGGATTTTGGTGTCTTGCTATCATGCCCAGGGTGTTAGAAGCTTAGAGTTAGCTGTTGGGCCTGATTTGATAAGTTGAACAACATTGGGTGCAGCCTGGAAATATAACTTACAGTTGTCACAGGTGTTGTCAGTAAAGCTCACCCAGAGGCCGTTCGTGTACCTTGATGCCTCCAGGGCCAGAATTCGAATAAGATGGTCTTACCATAGAAATAAGGGCACCATGAGTGACCAAGTGAAATAAGTGATTGCCTGCTGCGTAGTTGGCCACTTTTAGTGACTATTAGTTGCAGTCGACTAAGTACTTGTCATACAGGTTACCCAGGAAGTCATCCCAGCTATCCAAGTCAGATAGACCTGTGGGTACCCTAAGGAGGGAACCTTATCAGTAGTTGAATGTGGGCTAGCATCCCAGCCTGCTCTCATAAGATACTTAAGAACAGGTTGCCGTGAGTAGCTAGGTCCAGATAGACTTACCTACGAGGTTAAGAATTGTCCAACAAAGACATAGGAAATTTGAACAGACCAAGTTAAGGTCCAAGGGAATAGAACCGTGTTAGTACAATATTACCTTTAGGCTAAGGATTATGGTAAACTTCCCGTGGGAGTTTAGGGGCTGACTGCTCAGGAGCATGCCCGATCAATAGTAGCCTTACAATTGTTCTAAGAAAGGGAACTAAGTAATTGTTCATCTGTGACCCTACAAATGTTTATGAGCTATAGTTTTCTAAATATGATATTCAGAGTATCGTTTAGGCCACTCCAGACCTCTCCCTATTCAGTCTAGACCATTAGAGATTATGATCACTATCAGGATCCTTTGATCAGACATAGGTACACGGGGTGTGCCTGCTAGCAGCTATACAAATTATACTAGGGGCGAGCAGCGGTCGCGTTAGGCCCAAAAGGCTAGATACGCCTTTTGAGTGTCTAGATTGAGACTTTAGTATAACACATCTGCTAGTTATCATTATGAATATGTAATTGTGTAGTCTTAGCTCATATACGTGTAGTCTTTTACTAGATGAAGGTTTTTAATAAACAAACTTCTAGGTTACTTTCTGCCCCTTTCTTCTACTTACTTTCAATCTTTAACAGCTTTTATTCAACTTATTTACTACCCTACATATTTGGTACATATTATACTGACACCCAACTATGGGGTGCTGCATTACTTACCTGCAGGTTTAGACAGACAGGTTGTGAGATCTCCTGAGAGCTATTCAAAGTAAGCACATTGGCTAGCTCCTTTCATTTGGAGTTGCCAGGTTGTAGAGGATTACCTGTCTTTTGTTGTGCAATATTTGGGTTGGCTGGGGCCCTGTCCCTATCATTATTTGTATTCTTAGAGGATTGCAGACTATAGTATTCAGTTAGTTAGTTGTTCTTGGTCGTGTGGGCCCCATGCATGTATTATTTTTTGTGTTGACCATGTGGAGCCTAGTATAGTTTCTTATTTCCCTTTCCACTATAACTAGACAACACAGTGGTCTTATCGCCCCGCATATGATCCCTATTGATGTTTGTTGGCTGGGTTAGTTATTTTCTTTTACAGGTGCTGCGTGGTGTTTTCGGCCCGAGGCTGTGTTTACAACTGAGATATAGTAGTTTATTTTCTTAAATTTGAGTCATTGATAGGAACCAAAGGTGCAGGTACCCAGCCAGGTAAGCCCATATTCCATTATGGCATTAGGTGCCAGTCATGCCAGCCAAAGGTGGGGCATGACATTGGCCTAGACCGGTGAACTTTGGATATCAGGAGTTTCTTGGGTTTAGCTGGGTATTATCGGAGATTCATTGAGGGGTTTTCATACATTACATCCCCATTGTCCAAATTGATCCATAAGAAGGTGAAGTTTCAATGAGGCTTGTGAAAGGGTTTCCAAGAGTTGAAGACTCGACTCACATCAACACCTATGTTAACCCTACCTGAGGGTACCGATGTGTTTGTGGTATATTGTGATGCTTCAAGGATCAGACTGGGTTGTGTATTGATGCAGCATGGTAAGGTTATAGCATATGGTTCCAGGCAGCTGAAGGTCCATGAAAAGAATTACCCGACTCATGATTTCGTATGTGTGTTTTGGATGTGATGATTTGAAAGATCGAATGTTGCATGAGGCTCATGGTTCCAAATATTCCATACATACAGGTGCCACCAAGATGTACCGTGACCTATGGAAAGTCTACTAGTGGAATGGCATGAAGAAGGACATAGCAGAGTTTGTGGCTAAATATTCAAATTGTCAACAAGTGAAGGTTGAGCATCAAAGACCGGGAGGTGTGCTCCAAGATATCAGTATTCCTACTTGGAAGTGGGAGGAAATCAATATGGACTTTATCACAGGTTTGCCTTGCACTCATCGTCAATATGAATCCATTTGGGTGGTAATGGAAAAGTTGACCAAAGCAACTCATTTTCTACCAGTCAATACTACCGATTTAGTGGAGGATTATGATAAGTTGTACATTCGAGAGCTAGTTCTGTTGAATGGAGTGCCCTTGTCCATTATATTAGACAGAGGTACTCAGTTTACCTCCCAATTTTGGAGATAGTTTCAAAAGGAACTTGGTACTCAGGTCAAGCTCAGTACAACATTTCACCTGCAAATAGATGGTCAGGTGGAATTGACTATTCAGACTCTCGAGGATATGTTAAGAGCATGTGTGATTGACTTCAACGTTAGTTGGGATGATCATTGCCTCTCATTGAGTTTGCATATAACAACAACTATCATTCCAACATTCAAATGGCTCCATTTGAGGCTCTCTATTGATGGATATGTAGATCGCCTATTGGCTGGTTTGAAGTCAGTGAAGCTGTAATGATAGGACCGGATTCAGTCCATGAGGCCATGGAGAAAGTTCAGCTTATAATGGACAGGTTGAAAGCAACTCAGAGTCGCAAAAAGTCCTGTGCGGATGTGAGAAGGAGAGAACATGAGTTTGAAGTCAATGACTGGGTGTTTTTAAAGGTATCTCCGATGAAGGGAGTGATGAGATTCAAAAAGAAAGGAAAACTCAGTCCCCGTTATGTTGGCCCGTACCGAATTATGAAACGGTTTGGCAAGGTAGCATATGAATTGGAGTTTCCCTCAGAATTAGTCTCAGTCCATCAAGTTTTCCATGTATCGCTCTTAAAGAAGTGTTTGGGTGATCCAACTTTAGTTGTTGTGGTGGACAGTGTCTGTGTGAAAGAAAGCCTTAGTTATGAAGAGGTTCCGGTGGAAATATTGGATCGTCAGGTTCGGAAGCTAAGAAACAAGGAAGTAGCTTCAATCAAGGTTTTTTTGGAGGAATCAGCATGTTGAGGGAGCTATGTGCGAAGCCAAAGCAAATATGATGGCTAAATACCCACATTTATTCCCTATCGGCTGAATTTCATCTTGAGGTATCCGTTTCCTCCATAATACTCTATTTAGTTTCATGTTCAGCTCATGTACCTCAGTTTCTTTCATGTAAAAGCATGTATGTATGATTCGTGAACTCAGTTTAGTCATGTAGTTAAGTTCGGAGGCAGTCATTCCGTCAATTTTCAGCCTATATGATCAGTATTTGACTATGATGATTGCATTTCTGTGCTTTTCTGTATGTTTTCCCACATTCGAGGACATATGTTCCCAAGGGGGAGATATTATTATAAACCGAAAGCCCTTAGATTAGACCCAGGAGTTAAAATGGAAAAATCATGATTTTCTACATTAGGTCACAAAACGAGTCGTCCTGTGACTCGTGAGGATGTCCACGTGTCGTTAAGGGACTCATGGTGAGGAGTTGCACTTAGTTGGAAATCTTATGTTTTGAGTGATCACGGGCATGAACGCGAGTCATGGTCAGCCCCACGAATCATTATGTAAGTTGTGGTCAAGGTTGGTTGAGGAAAGGAGAATTTTGGGAAGTAAGGGCAACGAGAGGTGACCATGAGTGGTGGTCACTAGTAACGACCCGTTATGTTCCCCGTTGTGAGCCCCAGGTGATGATTTGGAAGTGTACTTGACGACTTGTGGCCACGAGTCGTGGCCAAGGACGACGACTCCTCCAATCCCTCATTGGGACTGGCAGTTTGTTTTTCCCTGCGAGTTTATTTAAGGGCTCTTCCGTAATTCCTATGATCCTAAGGCATAACTACATCATTTTAAGCCTAAAATAGAGGGTATTAAGACGTGTTAAGTCATTCTAGCCTATTCAAAACCCATGCATGCAAGTTTGAGGGATTAGAGAGTGATCAAGCATAGTTCATCAAGGTTCTTCATCAATTCTTCTTCAATTTCCTTTTGGTGTTCAAGGAAGAGAGTAGAATCAATTCACCCAGGTATGTGAGGACATGAATGAGAGTTCCTCTCGCTCTCATGCCCAAGACTCATCTCAATCTCCATGAATTTCACTTCTATAACTCAAGTTTTCACGATCTATAGGGTTACCCCAATTCTTATAAAATCCTTACGATCTATCTATGGGTTAATCCCTCTCATGTATAAATTCATGTTTTATGAATCATGGGCAGATTTTATAGCTATTTCAATTATAGACTTATGGATTTATATTTCTACAAAATTATGCCCAATTTTGTTTGTTTTTATGAAAAGGCAAGTTGTGATTTCGCTATGATCTTGATCTAAATTAGCCTAACTATGATCGATGCTTTATGATATGATTTCTTTAAAGTACCCATCATGGATTTTTGAGATATCAAGTACATACATGTTTTACAAGTATGCATGAATTTCATGATTTATCGATTTATGATTATGGCCGACTCACGGGCCTTATTTCATGGCTAGTTCACGTGTTTCCAGCATGCTTATGAATATCATGATTTTAACTAGCCCATGAATCTTATGTATATTATCCTATGAGCTCTATATATGTTTTGGAAGTAGTGTTTAACACCGAGTAAACCCAGGGTCCAAGCATACCCCGAGTCTTAGAACTATGCGCCAATGTAACCATGATGGGACCTTATTTGAAACTGTCTCTTTTGCCCATATGGGCCTTTCATGAGTCGTATCACGCCATTTTTTCATGGTTCTATCCCTGGCAAGGTATGAACACCCTCCCGACTAGGGGTTTACAGGTCGGGCTCCATGTGTGCTCATATGGGGTATGTCGGTTATAGGAATCTCCCATTCTTCCTCATGATTTATGCTTGGTTATGATTATATACTTTGGCTCAAGTCATGTTTAGTAAAGCTTTTCTCTTATGATTATGATTAGGACTGATTTATGAATGTTTTGAAAACCTTAAGCCCTCATGTTTACATTATGATATTTACGTTATGATCATGTTGTCCTGTTCTTATGAACTCTTATATATTTTAACTGTCTATTTTACTTACCTTGCATACTCGGTACATTCCAAGTACTAACCGCATAGTCTATGATGTATCGTTTATAATACATGCTCTGGTATTCAGACTCAGCCTCGTTGCTAGCCCGCCTTCCAGAGTAGCACAACCAGTCTCAGTTGGTGTGTAACTCATCTCTTGAGGACCATTCCTTATCAGTTATCTTTACATTTTCAGTTTCAGTCTTAGAGAGTTAATTGGGGTCTTGTCCCATTAACTCATCAGAAATAGAGGCTTTTCAGACATAGATTATATTCTGCTTCAGACTCTGTTGTATGTTCTGATGTTATGCCATGTTCAGAATTCCGCTATGTTTACTACGTTGATCTTTTGTTTTTATTGATTGAGTTAGATGTATGTTCATATCATGGGTCGACTTGGAGTTTCTCGGGGCTCCTTGTCCCGCGTCTCGATCTGGGCCCATGTTCGAGTCGTGACAACTAAGCTTCCCTTTCTTCCTAAATCTAATCACTACCTTCATGGGAGACACCTTCAGAAACACCCAATCATCAACTTCAAAACTCAAGTTTTCTCCTCCTCACATCCGCATAGGATTTTTGTCGACTCTGAGCTATATTCAGCCTCTCCCTTATAAGCTAAACTTTCTCCATAGCCTTATGAACTGAATTCGGCCCTATCAACATAACTTTACCTACTTCAAGACAACCAATAGGCGATCTACATCTCTGTCCATAAAGAGCCTCAAACCGTGCCATCTGAATGCTAGAGTGGTAACTATTGTCATATGCAAATTTGATAAGAGGTAAATGGTCATCCCAACTACCTTTGAAATCAACCACACATGCTCTCAACATATCCTCAAGAGTCTGAATGGTCTGCTCAGCCTGACCATCCGTCTGTAAGTGAAAAGTTGTGCTAAGCTTGACCTGAGTACCAAGTCCCTTTTGAAATGACTTGCGAAATTGCGAGGTAAACTGAGTACCTCTATGTGATATGATGGAAAAAGGAAATCCATGCAACTGAACCAATTCCTGAATGTACAATCTTGGGTAATCCTCTACTGAATCAGTAGTTTTCACTAGTAGAAAATGAGCTGCTTTAGCCAACCTGTCCATAATCACCTAAATCAAGTCATACTATCGACGTGTATGAGGCAATACCATGACGAAGTGCATATTGATCTCTTCCCACTTCTAGGTATGAATATTGATGTATTGAAGCACAATTCCTGGTCTTTGATGCTCGACCTTCACTTGCTGACAATTCGAACACTTGGCCACAAACTCTGTAATGTCCTTTTTCATATCGTTCCACCAATAGACTTCTTTTAGGTCATGATACATCTTGGTGGCACCTGGATGTATAGAATATTGGGAACCGTGAGCCTCATGCAGCATTCGATCTCTCAAGTCATCAACATCTGGGACACAGAAATGACCCTGATATCGAAGCACACCATCTCCCCCTTGGGAGAAGATGTAATGCCCCGAAAACACTAAGATCAGACATGGGAGTTAAAATAGAGAAAACAGGATTTTTTGCACCAGGTCATAAGATGAGTTATCTAGTGACCTGTCGGTGCATCACGAGTAATTGAGTGACTCATGGGGAGGAGGCTGGAAATGGCTGAGATTTTGGAGTTTGAGGCTGACCACAGGTGGGACACGAGTCGTGGTCACCACCACGAGTCGTCAGGTGGTCCGTGGTTAAGTATTAGATGAAGGATGAAGGGTTTGGGCAGTGTACCTAACAACCAGTCACCATGAGTCATCGGGAACACCATGAGTCGTGGTGTCCCTCGTGGTGACTAGTGAAGGTGGAGTTCTAGTGCAGCCAATGAGAGGTGACCACGAGTCATGGTCAGGGATGACGATTCGTCCAGTCCCTCGTGGGGGACTGGCAGTATGTTTTTCCCAATGAATTTATAAGGGCTTTTCCATAATGTTTAAGTTCCTATGGGCTAAACTACATCATTTTAAGCTCAGAATAGTGTGTTTTAAGAGGGATAAATTCATTCTAGGATTATTCACTTCCATGCATGCAAGTCTAGATGTTACTAACGGTGATCAAGCCTAAATATCTCAAGTTCTTCCCCAAATTCTCATTGGGCAATCAGGGAAGTTGTGAAATCAGATCTCTTCAGGTATATATGGTTATGAATGGGTGAAATTTTCCACACCGATTCCCAATCCCCTCTTAATTCATGAAAATTCTATTGACGAATCTATGGGATTTTTACCCAATATGTGAATTCTCTAAGTTTCATTCATGGGTATGATCTAAGTATGTTTTTAATGTTGAATTATGATAAATGGTCATATTTTGCAATGTTTTTGATTATAAATTATGTTTTCAAGCTTTCTAAATTATGATGCCCATCCATGAAAGTTCATAAAAGTTGAGATCTATGAAATATGTATTGAAACATGATGAGATATTTAGGAAGAAAGTTTTATTTCGAATTACCTATGTCTATGTTAATGTTTTCAAATGATCAAGTTTATGTCAAGCATGTTTAAGTATTGGGCAAGCCCATATGATCAATTATGTTTCATGATTTATCTAAATTTCATGTTATTAGCTTACCCACATGGATTTTGGAGTCTAGACTCCCAGTATTTTAAGCTTTTGGTATGGTTTGAGCCAAGGATCCTCATGTTATGATTCCAGATTTATATATGTATGTTATTAGTTAGCTTCGTCACTAGACGATGGTTCAACTTCGTTGAAAAATGATGGAAAGCTTATGCATATTTTTGGGAGTAGTGTCTAGCACCGAGTAGGTTAAGGATTAATCAACCCTTTGCCTTAGAACTACGTGTCAACATAGGTATGTTTATATTATTTGGGACCTCCCTTGTGAGCTTCCCCTTCCCCTAAGGGCCTTCAGCTTGATATCGATATCATGGTAGCGTCCTTAGCCCTGACAAAGCTTTGGACGACTCTGTCCACTTAAGTGTGCTAGTCGGGACCACGTAAGCTATATCGTGGTAATGTTGGTTATATGATGAGTCTCCTGTTGTTCCTCATGATTTTGTTATGCATGTTCATTAGTCATGATATTATGTTTTCAGCAGGTTTGACCCAATATTTAGTTTTACTTATGATATTCAGTTTCCATCTTTGGGTCATTTGATTCAGTTATGATGTTCAGTTATATTTAGATCATGATTTCAGAAAATAGCATGCAAGCCATACTCTCATAATCTTATCTTGATTATGTTTACATGTTATGCATGATTTATGATTTTATTCACTTAGCGGTTTTTCTTACCTTGGATACTCGATACATTCCACGTACTGACCACATACTCTATGCTGTATCATTTCATGATATAGACTAGGATATTCAGGCTCAGTCCCATCATTAGCCGGACCTATAGCTTAGCACTTATTAGCTAGAGTGGTGAGTCCTCCATTCGAGGGCCCTTCTTTTCAGTTGTGTCTATTACTTTTAGTCTCAGACTTTAGTGAGTTAGTTAAGGTCTTATCCCATCAACTCGTCTGTAGTTGAGGCTTTTCAGACATAGAATGTAATCAACTTCAATTTTGAGTTATGTATTCCGATGTTATGAGACTATCAAACATCCGCTTTATTAATTATGTTGATCTTCTGCTTTATTATGATTGACTCAGTCCTGCTGCTAGCCAGATTCCCAACATTAGTACTTCCTGATCGGAGTTGGTGAATCCTCATCTTTTGAGGGACTTTCTTATCAGATATGTTCCGTATTTTCAGTTTTTATACTATAATGAGTTAGTTGGGGTCTTGTCCCATCAACTCGTCAGTATTAGAGGCTTTTCAGACATAGTATGTATTTAGCTTCAGACTTATTATGTATTCTGAAGTTATGTGATGTTCAGACTTCCGCTATATTAATTATGTTAATCTTCCATTTTATTTGAATGAGTTAGATGTTATGTTCATGCCATGGGTCAACTTGGAGCCTCTCGAGGTTCTTTGTCCCGTGTCTCAATCCAGGCCTATGTTAGGATCATCACAAACTTGGCATCAATGGATTAGGTTTTGAAGTGTCCTAGGGTGTCTAAAAGCCATGTTGAGTAGAGTCTTTTTCATGGGTGTGAAGCATGCCACACTTATGACGAAGAGGCTACGAGACGTTTAGGAAATGATTCCTTCTTTTATGATCTATATTGTGCAATGAAATGTCTCTCTATCCTTGTAACTCATTCTATACGCGTTTGTAGAATCATGCCTCCTCGCCGAGTTAACGGAAGAAGAAATGGGAACGGAGATGGACACGAGAATGGAAATGGAGATAGGCACCAACAGGCCCCACCAGCCCATGAGGAGTATGTACCCGAGCCGATTTCCCACGCGGAGTTCAGGTTAGCCATACAGATGTTAGCTCAGGCCTTGACCACCCAGATCAATCAGCAGGCAGTAGTGCATGTCCCTCAGAATGGGAATGCGGTGGCTGCAAGAGTTAGAGATTTTTTGAGGATGAATACTCCGGAGTTTGTTGGGTCAAACGTGGATGAGGAGCCACATGAGTTTATTGATGAGGTTCTGAAGATCACCCAGATCATGGGGGTGACCGGAGAGGAGTGCGCCATGATGTCACCCAAATTACACCTCGTAATTGAGATATAAAGCGGTCGATATAAAATATAGAACCCAACGAAGGTTGGGGTCGATCCCACGAGAAATATGGAAAGAACTTGAGTTAATGTGAACAACTATTACTATCGGCTAACTTATTTACTGAGGGGAAAAATAAATAAAATAATAAACAAGAGTAAAGTCTAGCAAAAATTTAAATCAATTTCGGTTTGTATTCAATCGTCAAATTACTAGGATTGTGTTCCCCATGACTTCATAAACACAAGGCTTTTACACTAGTGATCTATCCCCGTGTTTAGCAGGCAATATTGGTAAATTAGTTTCACCTAAATGGTTGGTCCCCTATCTAGATGATTATCACCGCACAACTTGGTCCGTCTACGGGTGTATGCCTTAATTAAGCGTTACCCTTAATATCAGATTAGCTATCCCCGGACAAGTTTAAGCTATTAGATGAGGGTTAATAGACTCAAATCTCCATTGTTAATCCCTTTTCCCATTCAATACTCCCTTGATCCGGTAAGTAAGAATAAGGCAAATTCCAACTTTTGCAACCATTAAGAAATAATTAAAACGAAGGGAAAAACAATACTTGCATTAAACCCCGTTTAAGAATCACTAAGTGTTTCACCTATGTGTGTTAATTCATCATGATTGCCACAAACCTAGTTATGGGTTTATCTACTCATGTTTGAATAATCACAATCACAAAATATTGGATAAATCATAATTGCAACATAAAAAAATTCGTAGAAGAAAATTAAGTAAATTGAATATAACTCCAAACTTGATGAACAAAACTCCAATGTTGATTAATTCCCAAAATCAAGAACAAAATTGTAAAACTTTGTTTCTTGACCCAGGAACGATTGTTAACAACAAAAGAATTCACGTGAAAGTTGGTAAAAATAACTGCATACGAAAAATAAACCTAAAAATTGTATTTATAGTTCCAAATAAATCTTTTCCTAACTAAATTTGGATTCCAGCTCGGCAGGGGTAACAGGCCAAGTAACGACTCATTGGGTCTCCCAATTGTCATGGCTAATGCAAATCTTCCGTCCTCAGCAACAGGCCCAGTCGTGGTAATGGGTCACCTAACGACTCGTTGTGGCTGGGCACGAGTCGTTAGGTGTCTCGTGGTATTGATTCACCAAACTTCCAGTGCACCTGACGATTCCTACCAAAGTCCTCCTAACGAGTTGTCTCAACACCTGACGACTTGTTGGACCTATCATTGCCTTCATTGGATTTTTCTCATAATTTCTCTTCTCAGTCTTCACGACTGACTTAACGACTCGTTACAAGCTGTTGTTCCCCTCCCAAGGGCAGGTTCTTACGCGTTACTCACCCGTCCGCCACTGGAAACACCGTTTCCCGTGTTTCCCGTCCGACTTGCATGTGTT
>JACEIK010001129.1:7757-35331 GCA_018107945.1 Datura stramonium
CGTGGCACGCTGCTGGGGCAGCGCGTTGCACACCCTTGGTCGCGGAGCCACCCTGCCGTGGCACGTTGCCAACGCGGCAGGGGGCTGTCTTGGGCAGCCTACCTGCCGTGGCATGTTGCCGACGTGCAGGTGGACTGTTTTGGGCCTCCTCTTGCCGCCGTTTGCGTGTTTATTCCGTCTCTAAGCCTCTACTTCATTAACTCATGGATTAGCTCCTCAAAAATCATCAAAACCTACAAAACAATGGCTAATCATGTTGGTTAGTATAAAATCACACTTCCTTATAATTTACATGAGAATGTACACACATTGTTGGATAAACAAGGCAAAAGCGATGCATTTGAGTATCGATTTGGCATATAAATATACCCCTGATCAGGGAACACTTACCCTTTTTATTTGAAAATTTTTATAACAACCACAATTGCGATCTTGTTTTATTATTATTTTTCTTTAAACACCCTAATTTGAAGATAACTTACCAACAAGTTTAAGTACCGACATTTGTCTAGTTCTTACCTTATTACCCGTGGGTTCGACCCCAACCTCTTTGTTAGGTTCTTTATTGACAATGTCTGCTTTATACTTTTACAGGAAGTGTGAGTTTGAGCATTATCAGTATCCAGATTGTTTCATTTATTTTATCTTTATTAGATGTATGCACACAGTTTCATGCCAGTTTCGCAGTATGCTCGAGCTAAAAATGGCTACACGTGATGATCTCACCTAGGCCCTAGGCTGGGGCATGACAAATTTGATATCAGAGCACTAGGTTGAGGTGTCCTAGGTAGTCTATAAAGCCATGTCTAGAAGAGTGTTATTTATAGGTGTGTGGTGTGCCACACTTATAATTAGGAAGCTGCAGGATATTTAGGAATTGCTACTCTTTGTTCACACTCTAGATTGTGCTATAGAGTGAGCTTTAGGAATTAAAACCTAAATCATACATTATTACGAATTTTAGATTTTGATCTCAAAAATTCCTCCAAAAGCAAGTCTAAAATTGGCCAGAGCACCAGTATTAGTACTAACATATTAGCAATGAGAGAGAGGCTAGTAAGTTTCCTTGGACCCAGGGGTGCAGACTAGATCCTAGGTTCATTTAGCCAGTCACCTAGTTGGGTCATCATATCCTCCCCCAATAATAGACCCAACAAGGAACCTAGAGTCCATTTCTTAGAAACGTAACGCTTCAGATGCAAAGTTCAAGGGAGCGATTCAGATGCTTACCCAACTTGTGGCAGCTTAGTCTCAGTGGCAAATATTAACTTTTGTCCATGTCAATCCTCAAAATCAGAAAAATATATCCCAAATCAAGAAGTTTCTTAGCTTGAGTTGTCCAGTCTTCACGGGGACCAAAGTGGAAGAAGAGCCCCATAATTTCATAGATGAGATTTAGAAGATTCTCCGAGTTATGCACGTTATCAAAATAGAGGCAGTTGAGTTCGCCTCCTATCAATTTAAAGGTATTTATAACACTTGGTATGATCATTAGAGATGTCCCGAGGGGACGATGTATCCCTAACTGTTGGGGTGAATTCATCAAAGCATTTATTGATCATATCTTGCTCCTAGAGTTGAGGGAGGCCAAGGCTGAGGCAAGCAAAGCAGTATAAGTGTAAGGGAGTACAGTGTTAGCTTCACATAGCTGGCCATATTTTCTCTAGAGATAGTTGCCATTTTGAGGGCCAGGATGCACAAATTTGTGTATGGACTTGGAATGCACATAGTAGGCAAATGTGTCACATCTTGGCTTCAGAAGGACATGGACTTATCCATGCTAATGGTATATGCCTAATAAACTGAGGATATGAAGTTAGTGAACAGGCTTGACGGAGGGCAACGTTAGGAAAAGAATGCCAGATCAGTTGGCCATGATAGGTGTTAAAAAGACGGCAACAACAAACCTACATTTCACTAATGGTCGTTAGGACCTTTTCTATCCATAGCTATTGCATTTTCCCAGAGGCCTAGAAATGAGCGGCGGGGTCATGGCTATAGAGCTTCAGGGTCCCTATCATAGGCCAGTGTGGCATAGAGTGTTCCGTGACTTCCCCCTTGCAACAAGTGCAGGAGAAGACACCGAGTGTAGGTTGGGGGAAAGCAGATGCATTGGATGATAGGGCCAGTTTCAGAGGGACTTCCCCAATGCAGGCCAAAGGACTAGAGGTAGCACAGTGAGATCTTACAGTCCCAGTTTCTCCTCGTGGTACCCTCTCCCAACAGGGCAAAGGTGTGAGTAGAAGTGGTGGGCCGAGCCGCTTATATGCTCTAGAAGGCCGCCAAGACTAGAGGCCTCTCCATATGTTTCCACATGTATACTTACAGTCTTTTCTCTTGATGTGTATGCTTTTATGGATCCTGGATCCACTTTATCATATGTGATTCCTTATATTACTGAAAGGGTTGGTAGGAGCCTGAACAACTCCATGAGCCTTTCTTAGTACTCACCCCGATTGGTGACTCCATGGTTGCAAAATGGATATATAAAAATTGCATAGTTACAATGTGCCGCAAAGATACTAAAGCCAACCTTGTTAAAATAAAAATGTTCGATTTCAACTTCATCATGGGTATGGACTAGTTTTCCTCATGTTATGCTACCTTAGATTGTCTCAGCAAGGTGGTTTAAATTTAGTTTCCAAATGAACCAAGGTTGGAATGGAGGGGAAATATCCTAGTGCTGAAGGGTAGGTTTATTTCCTACCTTAAGGCAAGGAAGTTGATTTTGAAAGGATTTCTATACCACCTAGTAGGGGTGAGGACACTAATGTTGGGGCGGTGAATTTTCTGTTGGAGCTAGTTGTTAGTGAATTTCCAGAAGTATTTCCAGACGAGTTACTGGGGATCCTTCCGGAGAGGGAGATTCACTTCTTGATTGATGTTATTCCCAAGATGAAGCCTATTTCTGTTCCACCATACAGAATGGCTCCAGAGGAGTTGAAGGAGCCGAATGAGCAGCTGAAGAACATCTTCTTAAGGGATTTATTGGATTGAGCACTTCACTTTAGGGTGCACCAGTCTTACTTATCTAGAAGAAGGATGGGACCTTGCAGATATACACTAATTACCGCCAGTTGAATAAGGTCACCATAAAGAATAAGTACCCATTGCCTAGAATTGATGATTTGTTTGACAAGCTTTAGGGAGCCAAGTTTTCTCCAAGATTTACCTTAGGTCGGGGTATCACCTATTGAAGGTTAGAGAAGAAGATAGTGTGAAGACTATTTTCAGCACCCGATAAGGTTATTATGAATGCCTTTCATGTCCTTAGGGTTGACTAATGCACCATTGACTATGATCTCTAGTGGACCTCTCAGTAGGATTCGAACCCAGATGAAGTTCTTACCATCTATTAGAGAAAAAAAACGAGCAGATCTTGTAGGATTCCCAAGAAATTCTTCGAGGAGAGGGGAAGTCATGCCCATTCTCTATCCAGGCATGAGCAAGAACATAAAAAAAATGGAAAAGTGAATACATGTACATGATGTAACGACATATTCAAAAATACGTGATCCGATTTGATAGGCTGCCCGCATAAAGGAAAGAGTTATAAAAAACTTTTGATCATCTTAGGAAAAAAGATAAGTCTTTTTTTAATTGAATCATCAACGATTAACATTTTTTGATGAGATGGATTAATCACAAGTCGAAATATGGTTAGGCCCTTATGTGTCTTGAACTTATATTGAATGCAGTTACTATAAATTTTGTAACATTTTCTATTTTTTTAATAATCGTCAATTAAAAGGATACATTTCATTGATCACATGAATAGAGTATTCAGGCCACACATTGACTTATTTATGTTTGTATTCATTGACACCATATTCGTGTATTGCAAAAATAAGGGTGAACATGCAGATTACTTCAAGATTGTATTATCCATGCTCAAAGATAGACAATTGTGTTCTTTCAGGCTAGACTCGGTGGTTTTCTTAGGACACGTGTTGTCCGACGACAACATCAGAGTAAATCATCAGAAGATTGAGGTAGTAAAGACTTGGCTGATACCTATGACTCCCACAGAAATTAGGAGTTTTTTGGCTTTGGCAGGTTATGATAGAAGTCTTATAAAGGGATTCTCCTTTATATCCACTCCACTAACTATGTTTACTCAGAAGAAGACTCAGTGTTAGAGGCTTGTAAGAAGAGTTTTCAAGAGTTGAAGACCAGACTGATTACAGCTCCATTGTTGACTTTGTCGAAAGGAACATAGGGGTTCATAATGTATTGTGATGCTTTAGGTACAGGACTTGGGTGTGCTTTGATGTAGAAAGGTAAGGTGATATCCTATGCATCCAGACAATTAAAAATTCATAAGAAGAACTACCCGACACATGATCTTAAATTAGTTGTAATAATATTTGCGCTAAAGATGTGGACATTACTTGTATGGGGTCCATATGGACATTTTCACAGACCATAAAAATCTTTAATAAATCTTCAAGTAGAACGAGTTGAAGGTGGATCAAGTTTCTTAAGGACTATGATGTTGACATCTTATATCACCCAGGAAAAACTATGTAATAGCCAATGGTCTTAGCTGATACTCTATGGGGAGTTTGGCTTATTGTTGAGGGGAGCCAGAAGGAGTTGGCTAGAGATGTTCACGAATTAACAAGCCTAAAGGTCCATTTACTAGTTTCCAAGGATGGCAGTGCAGTGGTACAAAATAGAGCAGAATCATTGTTAGTTGCAGCAGTAAAGGGAAAGAAGTATGACGACCGCACCTTGATCAAGTGTAAGGAAGGAATTCAAAAGAACCAACCGATTTCTTTTAAGAAAGGGGAAGATGACACCCTACGATACCAAGTTAGGTTGTGTGTCCCAAATATGGACGGGCTTCGAGAGAGAATTATGGCTGAGGTGCATAGCTCTCAATACTTTATCCATCCAGGTTCCACCCAAATGTATCATGACCTGAAGGAGATTTATTGATGGGCTGATATAAATAAGTGCATAGTAGATTTCCTAGCTAAATGCCCAAATTGCCAACAGGCAAAGTAGAGCACTAGAGGCCAGGAGGCATAGCACAAAGTAAAATGAGAGATGATCAATATGGACTTTGCGACAGGTTTGCCTCATTCATTTCAGAAGAATTATTCGATTTGGGTGATTGTGGATCGACTCACCAAGTAGGCACATTTTGTACCTATCAATATAGTAGATTCTATAGAGGATTATGCCAAGTTGTATATCCAGGAGATTTTCAGACTCCATGGGACTCCAGTGTCCATTATTTCAAATTGAGGTGCTCAGTTAACATCATATTTTTGCAAGTCCTTTTAGAAAGAGTTGGATACTCCCATTAATCTAAGTACAGCTTCCCACCCTCAGATGGATGGTCAGACCGAATGCACTATTCAAATGCTCAAAGATATGCATAGGGCGTGCATTCTTGATTTCAAAGGTAGTTGAGATAACCATTTACCACTTATTGAGTTTGTGTACAATAATATCTACCATGCCATTATTCAGATGGCCCCCTACGATGTTTTGTATGTGAGATAGATCACCTATCAGATGGTTCAAGGCTAGGAAGGTAGAGTTACTTCGACCTGGCTTGGTCCACCAGGATATGGAGAAGGCTAAGATTATTCAGGAGCAGTTGAGAACTACTCAAAGCCATCAAAAGTCTTATGCAGATGTACAACATTGATACTTAGAGTTTACAATTGATGATTGGGTATTTCTAAAAGTTTTTTCTATTAAAGGCATCATGTGATTTAGAAGGAAATGGAAGCTCAATCTAAGGTATGTTGGCCTTTACTGGATTATATGTAGAGTTGGACTAGTGGCATATGAGTTAGAGATGCCTACATAGTTAGGTTTAATGCATCCAATTTTCCACGTATCTATGCTTAGAAAGTGCATAGGAGACACGTCTTTGGTTTCCTGGTTGAGAATGTAGGTGTCTAAGGGTAATTTAGTATGAAGAAGTGCGAACGGATATTCTCCAAGTTTGCAAGTTGAGAACTAAAGTGGTTTCATCAGTGAAGGTATTATGGAGAAGTTAGAATGTTGAACAAGCTAAATGGAAGCCGAGAGAGAAATAAAAGTAATGTATCCCCAGTTATTTCTCGAGCGGGATGGAGATGCCACAGGTACTAATTACTTGGTGTTTTATTATACTCCATGCATAATTAGCAACTTTCCATGCCCTATGAATCTTGAATTATGTTATATTCCCCCATTCTTCATGACACATGCCTTTTATTGCTTATCTTCTATAAATTCCTTAAGTCTGTGTCTCATATTTTGGTATAGAGCAGTAATATTGTTCCATCAGTAGAGAGAAGTTACAGGGGAATAAGGAAAATACAATGGGTAAAGTGTTATGATGGTAGTGATGTTTCAGTTCAGCAGTTTTAGAGGATGATAACACTTGGTATGATTTTCTTACGCCTTACTTTCTTGTGTTATTCTTGGTGTTGCCCTGTGAAGCCTGTGATTATTGATTATGGATAGGTGTAGCATGTTTTGATATTTTGGAATAGTACCAGTTACAAAGGAAACTCTAGAAAATGTTTTATAGGATTTTAGAGTCTACTGGTATCCTTGGTCATTATTCGAGGATGAATGATCCCCAAGGGAAGACATTGTAACACCTCATACCTCCAGATAAAGTTCCAACCTTACTACGTATTTTACTCTTGTTATGAAGCCTATGTTGGAGTTATAAATTCCTTAACCAAGTGCGGAAGTTCTCGGAAAATAAATACTCCTAAAATGAGAAGTTGTAGAAAAATCCACTATGCAGGTATTGTGAATTGACATATGATTCATAAATGGAATATACGGAGCGTACATTGAACCATACATAAAAGTCCCATTTTCCTAAGCTAATGTTTAAAGTTATGAAGGAAACTTATGAATAATAGATTTGTTTAACAAACCATAAATTTCCCCGCAAACTAAACTTCAGAGAATTTGACATAAGTAGAACTAACCAACGAGACAACATACAATTTGAAAATTAATTCTATGAGACATATCTTCCATCGTAAGTGGAGAGCAAGATATTTTGAGCTACTGGTTAGATATACAGTTGAAATTACAGGGCCGCACTTTGCACTTACTATCCATAATTATCCCCACAGATAGAGCTTTAGAGAAATGAAATTTTCCCCAAATTAACTTACAACTCGATTTATGGACCACAGATTGAATCAATGGTCTAATTTTGCTACCCAAGTAGTGCAAGTTTTATTTTATCTGCATCTACATATAGACTCAACCTGACTTTATACTCATTTTCTTCACCTTGAACTTGATAGAACAGAATCTTCCCTTCTCTCTGAGCTCTCCTAGCTTCAAGGTAAGTCCCTTGAAACTTCTCCTGTATTTTGTTTGTTGCATGCAAGCTTAGAATATAAACCCCATCTTATACTCTCTTTGGATTTCAAAGGTAGGCCCTTATTCTGGCTCAAGGACTTGGCATCCCTTCTCTCTAGCTAATAAAAATGGGTTCTCCTGCTTTTGAAAACATTACGTAATGTAAGGCAACCCGAAAACATGGGACATTATGTTCTTCCAACTATATTCTCTACTTATTCACTCATGCAAGTTTTACAACATGGCTTTTAGAAATATTTACTCGATATGTTGACTCCATCAATAAAGCTTGAAGAACCTTGCATATCAAGCATGAGTTAGCTGAAATCTACCTTGAGCTTGAATACTAAGAAGTTTTATGAGTATTCATGAAAATGTTGATAGTGATTGTTTTACCCTTATGAGTCAATATTTCAGAGTTTATGATATATTTTGATAATATTGTTATGAATTTGTCCAAGGCCAAACTTACATGTCTTGAGACTATAATGGTAATAGACTTTGGCCAAGGTCTAGCTTATGATTTACTTGAGTTGAGTAACCTATGCCTTAGCATGGTTTTGAGTTTCCAAAAGTTGAGAGAATCATCTATAAATCGTTCACTATTTGGCTTCTTTTATTTAAAGTATATATACATATGTATATCAGTTTGTGACCAAGAGTTATGATAGAGCCTTCAGATAAGGCCAAACTTTCAGAATAGTGTTTTAGATAAATTAAGCCCAAGGGCTACTACAATCCCTAGTATTTTTAGAAATGGCGAAATTCATTGACCAAGATTACACGAGCTCCTCAAGATAAGAGTCTGAAACTATATTTGCTGATATAGAAGGGGAGCTTACTGTTGGGACGAGGGCCTTCCCATCAATATACCCTCATAGAGAATGATTCAGGAAATTGTGATAGCATGTCAGTTCAGTCCCCTATCCAGCAAGATAGAATGGTGGATTAGCCAGTTGGTCCATGTTTACATGGTGTACTTGTCAGTTATGCCATAATCTCCACAATATTTTTGGTCAGTACTACAGTATCAGTATTTTCAGACATAGATATCAAACAGTATTTCAGTTACAAATTCTAAATAGGGTAAATGCATGGTTTTCTTTATGAAACCTACTGATGATTTATTTATTATTACTTATGACTTTACATGCTCAGTTTTTCTACTCAGTATTACTGATATCTACCTTGAACCACATCAACTAGTGAGTGTGTATGCTGTCGATATGGTATAATTACCCAACTTTAGAGTAGCGAATCATATCCATATAGACTTTTTTAGGCCAATACTATCAATCAATTTTAATTTATGATTTGTAATTTGAGATTCTAATCAATTTAGACAAAGAGAGATTATAACTAAGAATTTAAATGCTTCAAGATATAAATCAATATTAGGAAAAACTAGGGAAGTGTCCCCAAATTTGGGTTAACCCCCCTAAATCACTCAAAAAGGATAATTTAGAATGGTCATATGGTGAATATGTAGGAAATCAACTTAAGCAGCCAATAGGTGTCTTTCAACAATCCCAATGGTGTCAATCTACATCAATTTTGTCAAATTGAAGAGAACTACATTCTACCCAATTGCATGTTGCTAATTGTATTCCTTCTATGTCTAGGTGAATCTATTTACTAAGGGTTAGAGCCTTGGGTCATTATTGATTGATGCTACCCAAAACTAAATTTGCTTTCTCAAGCACAATAAAGATAATTAGGATGAGTTGAATAACTTTCATTAGCAATCACACTTTACAAACCCCAAATCAATCAAATATTCTCAAGCTCATAATTAATTCATCCAATTGAGATTATTAGGGTTCACAAACCTATTAGGTTCATAACATTAGATCTGGGTTTAGTTACCCATTAGATAAAAAAGCAAGAAACAAAACAAGTAATTAGACACTCTTATAAAAGCAGTATTGAGAGAAGAAAAACATGGATTGAGAAACTTGATCTTCAACTTCAATTACAATGCTAAATCTATGAGAAAAATGGAAAACTAGCTAAAACTATCTCTAAAAATCTAATCTAGTTGAACTTCCTAAAAAGGACTATTTATACTAAGTCTCTAAAACTCCAATTCACTTCAAATTTGTAGGGTCATAGCTCACAGAGATGGACTGTCCTTTCAAAAGACGATCCGCATGTTCAACTTTCACATGGTTTTGGTGTCCTGCATAGCCTTGTCTATCTTTTGATTTACAGACCCTCTTTAGAAATGTCGGTCTACGCATTGAACCATCAACTGCTTCAGTGTTTCGCCTAACCTCGATTTGTCTTTTAATTGGTGGACCGTCTTTTGAGAAGACAGTCCGCATCTTGAATCATTTGTTGCATACCACTTGGTGGTGTTTTTTGGATCATAAGGGGTCTGAAGATATGGACCGTCTATTGAAAGAGCAGTATGTTTCTTGCTCTACTTCTGGTAGACATTAGTGATTTTCGGACCTTTTTTTATCAACTCATTGGGTTCTTAAAACTAAGAAAAATAAAGTTAGTTTTGATTTAAATTAATACTTAAAGGCATGCAAAACTCCATGAAAAGAAGTACAAATGTCTCACAAACTCCTAACACATCAACACCCCCCAGTTAAAGCTTTTGTTTGTCCTCAAGCAACTAATCTAGGAAAATCTAACTTAGACCTCGACTCATATTCTAGCATCACAAAATATAATTACTTTGATAGTTTAAGCAAACAGCTACAAGCACACAATTTTCAATCAAGCCACCCCCTCTTTCATGCCAAACCATCTTTCTCACAACTATTAAAACTAAGCATGCAATCTCTACTCATGACATTAATTCTATATGCAACACACCTAAATTGAGAAGTAATTCATGTTAGCCATTGTCATCCACATTTCCTCACATTTTGACCAAGGAAAGTGTCCATTTTAAGAAGCAATAATCATACACATTACAGGGACACAAGATCAAGAGAGAAGAGAGAAGAACTCAATTCTTAGAAAGATATGTACAGGACAGGTCAGAACTATAATTTTAAAATCAGGGTTGAGATCATATAAGGGCTTTCCTAAGCTTTTAATGTTGGTCAAAGGGATGGTAGGATAAAATATGATCTTTTAGTGGCTCATTACCATCCTTGAATACTAAATTACATTTACATTTCCTTTTTTCCCTTTATGATCCCTTCTTTTTCTTCCCTTCTTTCCCTTAGCAACCTTTCACAATCCAAGGTACTTTATATGAGCTCGATTTGGTCACTTTTTCTTTTTCTTTTCATCTCTCTTCTTTTTTTTTCTTTTTTTTCCCTTTCATTGGTCAATATACCTTGGGAATTGGTTGACCCATTCATTTATACCTTTTTCTTTTATTTTCCACCTTATCATCCATAACTTTCTCTTTTTGCACATTTTCATCATATTTCATGGTGTTAAGGAGGACAGATTTAAAAAAGGGTCAACTTGAGAATTAGTTTGGTTCCCATTATGGTTGATCGAGAAAAAGGTTGATAGGCTCAAATAGGGAGATTAGGGATACATGCATCAGTTGGTAGGATCATTTAGGAAAGTGTGTCTTTTGAAACATAAAAAAGGCCAATATTCATCTCTATAACCCACAGTAAATCTTAAGTTTAAGCATGAGTAGCCTGGAAAATTCTGGAGTGTCACCACAACAAATAAACAAATAAGATTTTTTTCTCACCATACAATAGAACATGGATATCAAATGGACTTAAAAACTCTATTCTCAACTAGGGAATCTTTGCCAAATTCAACATAATAGGTGTCAAAAATAGAGGTACACATGTAAATACATAATAGTTGTGGTAAAAATTTTTACAGAGGCATTGTTTATTTTCAAAGAATTAGATAAGCATATTATAATCTCATATGCCACCACCAACTAAATAAAAAAAATACTTTATTCAACCAAGATCAACTCAACTTGTAAGTTGATACCATTAAGAATACCGTCTAATAATCTATCATTGGGCCTACACACTACGACAATTTAATTACATCATTTTTCAAAGATTCAACTAAAATTAAGCCTCCCAAAAAAGAACTATGTCTAGGAAAACTCAAAAGAACTCTATACCATGAAAGCAATAAAATGGAAATTACATAGGTCATCATTAGACTCACAAAGATCAGGTTCATTACAAAACATAAGTCATTTCAAATATAAAAAATACAAACCAAAACATTCCACAAAGTACAAAAGTATAAATTCCCACCCCAAATAAACAATCGTGCAATGTACCCAATGCACATACAAGTAAAGTATAAAAAGTGATAGATGCTCCCTAAAGTGATTATAATGTGCTACTATGGATTATGTCTGGGTGCAGCTAAGGATATTTCCTTGGCAATATAAGTTCGGTTGTAATGCCTCGGGAACCCTAAGGTCCAGTGAAGCCAACGAATGCAGACCACGAGTCGCGGTCAGTAACCACGAATCGTTTAGTCCCTTTTTGGGACTGGTAGGGTGATTTTTCTGTGAGAATTTTTTGGGGATTTTCCATAACTTCCTAAACTCCTAGACTCTAAACTATGTCGTTTTGGGCATGTCCAGGAGAGAGTTAAAAGGGTGGTCAACGTATTCCTCTCACTCATTCTCTCAACACTTAGACTCAATATGCAGAAGTTCTTAAGGCTAGAACTAGGGAAATCAGCTTCTTCCCAGAATCTCTAGGGATCTTCTCAGAATTTCTTCACCATGTATGTGGGAATTCAACAAGGGAATAGTTCTTCCCATGTGTCCCCAAGATCTTCTCTATTTTCCTCTTTCAGTTTAGCTCTATGGATTCGAAATGTAGAAGATTGTCAGACTTATATATTTAAAATTTCGAGTAGTATATTTCTCATGATTTTAGTTGCTTATTATTCCCTATTTCTAGACATTTATGAGAATTGTATCTTGTGGAATAATTTAGCCCTAAGTCGCAGTTCAGTAGAATTTAGGATCTTGAGTGTTGGACTATTTTCCCTGTAGCTTGATTCTAAGATTTGAAATCCCCATATTATTAGTGTATGTGGAAATCATACTCACATATTTACATGTCCAATATCAGTATTAGACATCAGTGTTGTCCAGAAATGTTAGTTGATCAGTTTGACTATAGTTAATTCCTGAGGTGTCAGTGATGCCTCTCAGTTATTAGTATTAGACTCAGTATCAGATTTTAGTAGGTATTTAGGTGTTCATGAAACTTCCAGATAAGAAGCTCTGGACAACCTTAGGACCCCAGTTTCATATTACAATTTGTTCTTCAGACAGTTACGACGCTTCCAGATAAGCAGCTCTGACCAGTCTTAGAATACCAGTTACAGAATCCGATCCAATAAGACTCTTAGGGTACTTCCAAATAGGTATTCCTGAATTAGTCTTGGGCCCCAGTTTCGATCTATCAGCTTAGTAGTTAGTTTAAGACTATCTAGTGGGAGTAGGACTTAGCACCGAGTGGACTGGGGTTCTAGCGCATCTAGGTTCCCAAAACTACATACGTTGCCACCATAAGTTATATTTTATATGCCTCATGGCCCCAAACTTATGATCACTCAGTTCATGCCTTTATACCCTAGCAAGGTATATTGGGTCCTACCGATGGGGTGTATACATCGGACTCCACGTCTAGCTCACGTGGTTATATGCCAATTATAGACTCTCCCACTAGTCTCTTCAGTTCAGTCTTGGATTAGCTCAGTTCAGTTCAGTCTCAGATTAGCTCAGTTCAGAATAGTTTCAGACTACTCAGTTTAGATCAATTCAGTATAGTATTTCAAATTAGTATCTCATATTTTGGGCATGTCTTTGACCATCAGATAGGGTCATTTTGACTATCTCAATATATAACAGTATATTCACTTTCATCTTTTCAGTTGGTCATTGCATGTCTTTACAGTTCAGTTGTTTTATTCTCTGTGTTATGGTTTCTCCTACTTACTCAACATTCAAAGTACTGACGCAAAGCTTTTATGTTGTATCATTTTATAATACAGCTGTAGGTTCTCAATCTCAGCACCATTAGAAGATCTCGCCTAGAAGTTTTCAACTGCATCAATGGTGAGTCCTCATCTTTCGAGGACGAGGATTATTTCTTTTCAGTTATATTTCCTTCAGTTAGATTTAGAATTAGTTGGGGGCTTGTTCGAGCAACTCATCATATAGATGGCTTTCAAACACAGACAGAGTTTTAGATTTTTAGCTTTGTTTCAGTTGTTTTAAAACTTTATGATTTAGTTATTCTTCATAAATGTTTTATTTTATTATTTTAAACTTTCGCTATGTTTCTACTCAGAATGCCAGTGTTATGATAGACCATGGATTGACTTGGGGTTACTTGTGACTCCGAATACCATGTCTCGTCCAGGGTATAGACTCGGGGTGTGACAAACTTGGTATCAGAGCACTAGGTTTAGAGTATCCTAGGATGTCTGAAAGCCACGTCGAGTAGAGTCCTTTTCATGGGTGTGAAGCACGCCGCACTTATGACGGGGAGGCTACGAGACGTTATTAGGAAAACTCCCTTTTGTTCATACTCTTTATCGTGTGTTGAAATTCAATTTCAGAAGCGTTCTCCTAACTCGCGCTCTATTTCATTTCAGTGAAATCATGCCTCCACGATGTGGTAACGAAAGAAGGGCTGGCAACACTCATCAACCTGCCCCACCAACTCCAGCAGTCCCTTAGGATGACCTAGTGTCCTCCGCAGAGTTTAGAGCGGCTACCCAGCTGCTCACACAAATAGTCACAAATCAAGTGAACCAGTAGGTGGTTTCGGTCAATATTAATAGGTCCGCAGCATCTTCCCGAGTTTGGGACTTCACCCCGATGAACCCTCCAGCTTTCCATGGATCAAAAGTGGGTGAGGACCCATAGGAGTTTGTGGATGAGATTAGAAGGATCACCCGAATTATGGGTGTTAGCTCCTCTAAGAGTTCCGACCTGGCTACCTACCAGCTGAAAAGGGTAGCCCAGATCTGGTACGAACAATGGAAGGAGGGGAAACTAGCGGAAGCAGAACCAATAGAATGGGAGGAGTTCACTGCAGCCTTCCTAGACAGATTCTTCCCCCGGGATCTTAGGGAGGCTAAGGTGGCGGAATTCATGAATCCGAAACAGGGAAATCAGACAGTGGAAGAGTATGCGTTGGAGTTTACAAGGTTGTCTAAATATGCTCCAGAGATGGTAGCCGAGCCAAGGGCTCGTATGCTGAAGTTTATTAATGGAGTATCGAACCTGGTCCTCAAGGAGTGTAGGACTACAATGCTTATTAAGGATATAGATCTCTCCATCCTCATAGTTCATGCCCAACAGATTGAGGTAGAAAAACTTAAAGACTTGGAGCCGGAGAACAAACGGGCAAGGATTGGCCAGACAGATTATGGCCACCGGAGACTTGGTAGTAGTAGTCGCCCACAACAGTAGTAGCAGCATCAGTAGAGGGCTCCAGTACCCACTTCAACCAGTGCCCCTACTTTCTGGTCCCGCAAGGATTGAAGGGGTGGAACATCTGGCTCACAGACCTAGAGTCATAGCGCCAGCAACCACTACAACCACCCAGCTTGCCCTAAGTGTGGCAAGAACCATCTAGGAGAATGCCTTCAGGGCCGAGAGGGTTGTTTTAGGTATGGAAAGCTTGGTCATCTGCTCAAGGAATGCCCGTTAGTAGGACGGGGGAGATCACAATCCACCGCTTCAGCAGCTCCAGCAAGCCAACCAACTCAGCAGGCCAACACTTCAGGTACGGATGGCGGCCAGCGCCAAAACCATTTTTATGCTTTGTCCTCTTGTCAGGGTCAGGAGAGCTCACCTGACGTAATCACAAGTATGTTACATCTTTTTCATCTAGACGTGTATGCCCTACTAGATCTAGGAGCCACATTTTTGTTCATGACTCCCTATGTAGCTATCCAGTTTGATATTAGTCCAGAAGTCCTCTCAAAACCATTCTCAGTCTCCACCCTAGTTGGGAGTCAGTTAGAGCCAGCCGGGTGTACAGAAACTGCTGGTCTCAATCTTGAATAATATCATTCCAGCTGATCTTGTAGAGTTAGACATGGTTGTCTTTGACCTCATTCTTGGCATGGATTGGTTACACTTCGGTTATGCCTCAGTTGACTGCAGAACTAGAGTCATCAGGTTTTAGTTCCCTAATGAGCCAGCTTTAGAGTGGACGGGCAGTAGTTTAGCACCTAAGGGTCGGTTTATTTCCTACCTTAAGGATAGAAAGCTTATTTACAAAGGGTGTATTATCATCTAGTTCGGGTCAAATATTCCAGCTCTAAGACCCCAACTATCCAGTCAGTTCCAGTTGTCAGTGAGTTCCCTAATGTGTTTCCCCAAGATCTTCCCGGAGTCCCTTTTGAGCGGGAAATAGACTCCAGCATAGACCTTCTTCTAGACACTCATCCCATCTCCATCCCTCCTTACAGAATGGCTCCAGATAAGCTTAAGGAGTTGAAGGAGCAGCTAAAAGACCTCCTTGATAAGGGATTCATCAGGCCCAGCATCTCTCCATGGGGTGCTCCAGTATTGTTCATGTGTAAGAAGGCAGTACCCTCAGGATGTGTATCGACTACCGAAAGCTGAATAAGGTCACAGTCAAGAACAGGTACTCCCTACCCAGGATTGATATCTTTTTCGATCAGACTCAGGGAGCCAGTTGTTTCTCCAAGGTAGATCCCAGGTTGGGGTACCATAAGCTAAGGGTAAGAGAGTTGACATATCGAAAACAACTTTCAGAACTCAGTATGGTCACTCCAATTTGTGGTTATGTCCTTCAGACTAACTAATTCCACCGTAGCATTTATGGATCTTATGAATAGGTTTTTCAAGCCATATTTAGACATGTTCGTCATTGTATTTATCGACGACATTCTGTATACTCCAGAAGTGAAGAAGATCATGCTAACCATCTGAGGATTGTGATACAAACACTTAGAGGATGACAGTTGTTTGCTAAGTTTCGCAAATGCGAATCTGGTTAAAGTCTGTAACTTTCCTTGGTCATGTGGTCTTGAGTGAGGGTATTCAGGTGGATTCTTGAGAGATAGCAGTGGTGAAAGACTGGCCCAGACCTACTTTCCCAATCAAAATTAGAAGCTTCTTGGGTCTAAACGGTTATTACCGATGTTTTGTGGAAGTTTTTTCCTCTATTGCATCTCCTCTGACTAAGTTGACTCAGAAAAAGGTGAAATTTCAGTGGTCAGATGCGTGTGAGAAGAGTTTCCAAGAGTTAAAAACTCGACTCACTACCGCTCCAATGTTAACCTTTCCAAAAGGAACATATGGGTTCATGGTGTATTGTGATGCTTCAAGAGTTGGACTTGGTTGCATTCTGATGCAGTGGAGTAAGGTTATAGCTACGCATAAAGACAGCTCAAGGTTCATGAGAAGAACTATCCGACTCATGATCTGGAGTTGGCAGCGGTGGTGTCTGCATTGAAAATATGGAGGTACTAGCTTTATGGGGCTCACGTGGATGTTTTCACCGATCACAAGAGCCTTAAGTATGTGTTCAGTCAGAAAGATCTAAATCTTCATCAGAGAAGATAGCTGGAGATACTGAAGGACTATGACATAATTGTGTTGTATCACCCGGGCAAAGCCAATGTAGTGACTGTTGCTTTAAGCAGGATGTATATGGGGAGCGTGGCTCATGTTGAAGAAGGCAAAAAGAAACTGGAAAATATGGAGGTACTAGCTTTATGGGGCTCACGTGGATGTTTTCACCGATCACAAGAGCCTTAAGTATGTGTTCAGTCAGAAAGATCTAAATCTTTGTCAGAGAAGATGGTTGGAGATACTGAAGGACTATGACATAATTGTGTTGTATCACCCGAGCAAAGCCAGTGTAGTGACTGTTGCTTTAAGCAGGATGTATATGGGGAGCGTGGCTCATGTTGAAGAGGGCAAAAAGAAACTGGCAAAGGATATCCATAGGTTATCTCGATTGGGAGTGTAGTTGGTTGATACAACTGAGGGAGGAGTAGTGGTGCAGAGTGGATCAGATTCCTCATTGGTAGTTGAAGTTAAGTAAAGGTAGGATGAATATCTCATATTTCTTAAGCTGAAGGAGGTGATTCTCAGAAAAGAAGTGGAGGATTTCTCCCAAGGGGGAGATGGTGTACTCCGTTACCAGGGTAGACTTTGTGTGCCGAATGTGGGTGACCTGAGACAGCAGATACTGGCTGAAGCCCACAGTTCAAGATATTCTATCCACCCTGGAGCTACTAAGATGTACTGTGATCTACATGATATTTACTGGTGGAATGACATGAAAAGGGACATTGTAGAATTTGTAGCTAACTTCCCAAACTGCCAACAAGTCAAAGTGGAACATCAGAGACTAGGAGGTATGACTCAAGATATCAGCATACCCACATGGAAGTGGAAAGAAGTAAATATATATTTTATTATAGGTCTACCTCAGACTCGTCAGCAGCATGACTCCATCTGGGTGATAGTAGACCAGATGACTAAGTCAGTACACTTCCTCCCAGTTAAAACTACAGACTCAGCTGAGGATTATGCCAGGCTTTATATCCGGGAGTTGGTCAGACTACATGGGGTGCCCTTGTCCATTATTTTAGATAGAGGTACTCAGTTCACTTTGCATTTCTGTAAGTCTTTTTAGAAGGGACTCGGTACCAAGGTCAAGCTCAGCACAACTTTTCACCCGCAGACAGATGGATAGGCTGAGCGGACTATACAGACCTTGGAGGATATACTAAAAGCGTGTGTGATTGATTTCAAGGGTAGTTAGGATGATCACCTACCTCTCATCGAGTTTGCATACAACAACAGCTACCACTCCAATATCTAGATAGCCCCGTTCGAGGCATTATATGGTTGGAGGTGTAGATCTCTTATCGAGTGGTTTGAGGTTGGTGAAGCTACCCTGATAGGGCTAGACTCAGTTCACGAGGCAATGCAGAAGGTGCAACTTATCAGGGAGAGGTTGAAAACAGGGCAAAGCCGTCAGAAATCTTATGCTGATGTGAGGAGAAGAGAATTAGAGTTTGCAGTGGATGACTGGGTTTATCTAAAAATTTCACCCATGAAAGGGGTGATGAGATTTCGGATGAAAGGAAAACTTAGATGATATGTGGGACCCTACAAAATTCTGAGTCGAATTGGAAATGTAGCCTATGAGCTGGAATTACCTTTAGAGTTATCATCTGTGCACCCAATGTTCCATGTGTCATTATTGAAGAAGTGCATCGGTGATCCAACATCAGTGGTGCCACTAGATAGTGTGGGAGTGAAAGACAATCTCTCTTATGAAGAGGTCCCAGTTCAGATCCTTGACCTGCAGGTTCATAAGCTGAGAAATAAAGAAGTAGCTTCAGTCAACGTTTTATGTAGGATTCAACAGGTTGAGGGAGCAACGTGGGAAGCCAAAACAGATATGATGGCTAGATACCCTCACATTTATTCCCTTTCGGCTCAGTTTCAGTTTAAGGTATCATTTTTTTCCCTAAAACTCTATTTAGTTTCATGTTCATTTCATGTGCCCCAGTTTCTTTCATGTCAATGTGCATAAGTGTGACTCATAAATTCAATTCAGTCATGTAGTTCTTTTCGGAGGTAGTCATTCCGTTAGTTTTCAGCTTAAATGTTTAGTATTTAAATACGGTGAATGCATTTCTCTACTTTTCTATGTGTTTTCCAACATTCGAGGATGAATGTTCCCAAGAGGGAGATATTGTAATACCTCGAAAATCCTAAGACCAATCCGGAGAGTTGAAACGGAGAAAATAGGATTCCCTACACCAGGTCATAGGACGAGTCATCCAGTGACCCGTCAGGATGACCACGAGTCGTTAAGTGACTCGTGGTGAGGAGTTTAACTAAAGTTGGAAATTTCAAGTTCTGAGTAACCACAGACCTAACCATGAGTCATGGTCAGCCACACAACTCTTTAGGTCACCGTGGTCAAGGATGGGCGAAGTAAGAATAGAAGTTGGACAGTGCACTTAACGGGTCCTCACCACGAGTCGTGGTGTCGCCCGTGGTGACCCCCAAGTGGTTTTCGGCAGTGAGGATGATGGGAGGTGACCACGAGTTGTGGTCATCGATAAGGGGTCATTGAGTAGATTGTGGTGACTATAAGCATGCAACTTCCAGTGAAGCCAACGAATGCAGACCACAGTCGTGGTCAGTAACCACGAATTGTTCAGTCCCTCATTGGGACTGGCAGGGTGGTTTTTCTGTGAGAATTTTTAGGGGATTTTCCGTAACTTCCTAAACTCCTGCACTCTAAACTATGTCATTTGGGCATGTCAAGGAGAGAATTAAAAGGGTGGTCGACGTATTCCTCTCACTCCTTCTCTCAACACTTAGACTCAGTATGCAGAAACTCTTAGGGCTAGAACTAGGGAAATCAGCTTCTTCCCAGAATATCAAAGAATCTTCTCATAATTTCTTCACCATGTATGTGGGAATTCAACAAGGGAATAGTTCTTCCCTTGTGTCCCTAAACTCTTCTCTATTTTCCTCTTTCAGTTTAGCTCTGTGGATTTGAAATGTAGAAGATTGTCATACTTATATCTTTAAAATTTTGAGTAGTATATTTCTCATGATTTTAATTGCTTAGTATTCCCTATTTCTAGACCTTTCTGAGAATTGTATCTTGTTGAATAATTTAGCCCTAAGTTGTAGTTCAATAGAATTTAGGATCGTGCGTGTTGGACTAATTTCCCTGTAGCTTGATTCTAAGATTTGAAATCCCCATATTATTAGTGTATGTGGAAATCATAGTCAGATACTTACATTTCTAGTCTCAGTTAGATTATTATACATCAGTGTTGTCCAGAAATGTTAGCTGATCCGTTTGACTACAGTTAATTCCTGAGGTGTCAATGATGCCTCCCAGTTATTAGTATTAGACTCAGTATAAGATTTTAGTGGGTCTTCAGGTGGTCATGACACTTCCAGATAAGAAGTTCTAACTAGCCTTAAGACCCAAATTTTATATTATAGTTTGTTCTTTAGGCGGTTACAATGCTTCCAAATAAGCAGCTCTGACCAGTCTTAAAACACCACTTACAGAATCCGGTCTAATAAGAATCTCAGGGTACTTCCATATAGGTATTCCTGAGTTAGTCTTGGGCCCCAGTTTTGAGCTATCAACTTAGTAGTCTGTCTAGGACTATCCAGTAGGAGCAGGACTTAGCACCGAGCGGACCGGGGTTCCAGTGCACCTAGGTTCCCAGAACTACGTTTTCACCGTAGGTTATATTTTATTGGCCTCATGGCCCCAGACTTATGATCACTTATTTCATGCCTTTATACCCTGACAAGGTATATTGGGTCCTACCAATGGGGTGTATACATCGGAATCCATGTATAGCTCACGCGGTTATATGTCGGTTATAAACTTTCCCACTAGTCAGTTCAGTTCAGTATCGGATTAGCTCAGTTCAGTTCAGTCTCAGATTAGCTAAGTTTAGAACTGTTTTGAAACTACTCCGTTCAAATCAGTGCAGTATAGTATTTTAGATTAGTATCTCAGATTTTGGGCATGTCTTTGACCATCAGATGGGGTCATTTTCACTATCTCAATATATCGCAGTTTATTCAGTTTCAGCTTTTCAGTTGGTCATTGCATGTCTTTACAGTTCAGTAGTTTTATTCTCCATGTTATTGTTTCTCCTACTTACTCAGTACATTCAAAGTATTGGCGCATACCTATTATGTTGTATCATTTTATTATACAGCTGCAGGTTCTTAATCTCAGAACCATTAGTGGATCTCTCCCAGATGTTTTCAGCTGTATCAGTGGTGAGTCCTCATCTTTCGAGGACGAGGATTATTTCATTTTAGTTATATTTTCTTCAGTTAGATTTAGTGTTAGCTGGGGGCTTTTCCCAAAAACTCATCAGATAGATGGCTTTCAGACACAGACAGAGTTTTAGATTTTTAGCTTTGTTTCAGTTGTTTTAAAACTTTACGATTTAGTTCTTCTTCATAAATATTTTATTTTATTATTTTAAAGCTTATTCTATGTTTCTACTTAGAATGTCAGTGTTATATTGACCATGGGTTGACTTGGGGTTTCTTATGACTCAAGTACCGTGTCTCATCCAGGGTATAGACTCGGGGCGTGACGGTGTTGTGTTATGGAAAGAGATTCTAACTTTGTGGCCCTCATATTCGCTACCTCCATAGGGTCCATATCAAGGTTATCCTCCTCTTAGAGGACTCTTTCCTCAGACTCATCCTATTCCTTCTGTATCTAGATTTATTCCTTTATCAAGTGGAGGAGTAGGAACTATTGGCTATGATGGAGAGGGACATGGAGCTTACCTAGGTGCTACATTAATCATTGAAGCTTTAGGAGATGAGGCTCGGGGAAGTGAAGCACCCTGTGGTGAATGCCGAGTCTTTGAAGCCCCAACCAATCATGTCGATTGTGAGGACTCTTTAGCTATAGGAGCTTTGGTAGGTGTAATATTAGCGATCAGCTCCATAAGGAAGGCAATAGGTCGTGCCCGATCAACCACCAACAACCTAACCTCGATCTTCACATGAGAAGTCCTGACTAAATCCTATACGGGATATAATGCCCATTCAACTATGTTAGCCATAAAGACTGACATTTCCTCTATCAGGTGGGCCTGCTGCCTCTCCTCCAGTCAAGTCGAGCAGCTATGCTGGACAATGAATATTTGGAACTATGAATGGGTCTAGGAGAAGGTGTAACATAGAAGAAAGAGATCTATAGGGAGAGGAGTCTATAGGGACTGAAGTTGAAGCTGTTAGGGGCTGCGAGGTTACTACTCTATTAGGTCCTTCAGACTAAACATCCTCTCCCTCGGATGTGCCTCCAGGTGGTAATGTTGAAACGAAGCATGTGGCAGCTGTGATCAGTGTGTTATCTCTCATCTAGCTAATATCAGTCACCAGAAGAAGTCTAGTAAATATATCCTCTCTTGACAAGATAGGGACTCCTTCTCTCTAGCATAGAGCCATCACAAAACATAGAAATGGGAGAGAGGTGGCTACCTCCAAAGCTCGCTCCTTGAGCTCCATACATAACATCTGCCCTATGTTGATCCTCTTTTTATCCACAATCCCTATTGCTACATATGATATTCCACCAAACTTGCCTTGAAGCCGCAAATCCTTTTTGAAAATTTGAGCTGTCTCAAGAGCGGTCCATGTGGGTATACCCCGACCTATAATTCTAATCATCCATGTCTAAGCTCGCCCCCTAAATCTACTACTACATAATAAGCATAGGTGTCAATGGCCTCATATGCTTCACCAAGGTAGTACCATTTGATTTCCTTAGGGCTAATATCAACTAGCACTCTATGAATAGTCACTAACATGAGAGGCTCTACTTGAGACCTCAAGACAGGGTTGGTTCGCTGATGAAGTCCCCCATACACTGCATAGAATTTATTTATGAGAGTTTGGATGTACTGGCGTGGAGGATAGAGGAGAAATTCCCAATACTGGAATTGAATTCGCTTCATGAAATTTGGGTACTAATCTAACCCAGAGGTACTAATAGTCCTTCACTCCATGATGCTCCAATGGGATTTTCTATTGTGATTGGACTGGCCCTCAAGGTATCTATCATAGTCACCCTATGTTGCCCACCTTAGACGAAACATATCTTATCCCTGCTTTCATCTTAGCTCTGCTTAGTCAACTTGGGAGGAGGGTGTCTGACTAGTGGAGTCCTCACTTGAGGACTCCCTAGAAGATATAACAATTTGTTTCCCACTAGACTAGGCTATGGAAAGTTCCTCTAATGATTGGGATAACAATCCCTGAGATGGGGTATCTGTTGATGCCACCCAGGTTGGGTAAGCAGGTGACAAGGCTAGAGCTTGTTTTGTATCCCTCCTAGTAGCGGGGGTTGGTACTCCTCATTATCTTCATCCCAAAGTTGGGACCTTTTAGGTGTTGTGGCCTATCCACCCCTTGGGATACTCGCTTTGGCATCATTACCTGTGATCACGCTTCAAACATTAGACACATTGTATTAAATAACATAAAATTTAGTAGCCAAAACTCATTTTGCAAGAGAGAAAATGGTCTGTATGTCCTACCTTTTTTTATAATGCATAGAACTGATGAGTTGGTAATTTACCAACTCATTTGGCTTCTAAGATAAACTATTTCTTTATTTTCACACAATTTAAAAAGGTTTTATGCCTTTTTCTTGTTTTGGAAAGCATTAGAAGGAAACAAAGATAACGGAGGATTTAAACTTAAAGCAATCTACTTTGGACATGCTTTTGCATCTGTTATAGTGGATTTGCATCTGCTACACGCAGGTGTAAAGCCGGTGGAACTTCCTTGCACCTACTTTTGCATTTGCTGTAGTGGATTTACATCTGTTAAATGCAGGTGTAAAGTAAGTGGGACTGCCTTGGTTCTGCTAAACACAGGTGTTAAGCATATGGGACTGCCTTGCACCTGCTTTTGCATCTGCTGTTGGGGATTTGTATCTGTGAACCACAGGTGTAAAGCAAGTGACCCGTTTCGCTGATTCATGGGTAAAAACATCTAGAAAGTTGTACATAAGAAATTTTCAAGGGAAATTTTGGGAATTTGTATAATAAGAAAGTTTCAGATTGTTTTCACCCCAATTGTACACACCTATGAAATAACTTTTACATTATGTAGAATATTGTAGAGAGAAGTAGTGAGATAAAAAGTAGAGTACATTGTTATTCTTCTTCTTCTTCACTATTTTGAGCTAAGTACACCATTGTTGCAGGTTTAAAAGATTGAATTTACTATTCATGATGATGATTATTGATGATTTATATATGAGCATCATTTATTTATATTCATTTATGACTAGCTAATTTTCTAGCTAGGGATGTGTGCTTGATGGGTTTTTAATTTAATAGGGTATTGATCAATTTTTCTTAACTTTAATCTAAATGCATGGTTATATTGTTTCCTCTAAATCTTAAGTTAAAATTAGTGGTTGCAAACACTAGTTTAGTTTACTTATCTTTCTTGACTTGAGAAAGGAAAGTGAGATATGGGTGAGGAAACAATAGTGGGGATCTAAAGTGAGGATGTGTGGGGTTAAGCTAGAGATAGTAAAAACCCATATCCCCACTCCATTAAAGGGTCAAGGCTTAAGATAGCTTGATCCTTCCTCAAGCTTGGTATGGTTGATTTTTGGTTAGGACCTTAGGTTTTGAGAAAATCCAAGGCAAAAGCATCCTTGTGGTTGAAAAACAAGAGGATGTGCTTTGATCTACGCTATCCATGCTGAAAATTAAAGTTAAGGAAATTGAATCAATTCTATATTAATTAACACTTCATCTATTGCACATCCCTAGCCTTTTCCTTTTGGTTGCAACAAATCTGTTGTTTAGCCTTGTTTTATAAATTTGGATTCAATATTTTTCCCATTTTCCCCCACTTTTTACTTTTCATATGTTGAGAAATGATGCATTAATAATTGATCTATTTTACAACTCTTGGTTGATCCATATCAATTCCTTGTGGGATTTGACCCTGACACTCGTCGGAAATTTTTTTTGACAACAATCGTAGCCATCTCCCTTAACCAGGAGAATGTATTGTGCGTTATCAAAAAATGGAAGCGTTGTCGAGGAATTGAGTTTTGATTGCCAAAAGTTGTTTATTGGTTCAAACTTGTTTTGCATCTTATTTTCTTTTTATTGTCATTATCTTTTATTTGTATTATAGCATCGTTGAATGAAAGGAGGTTTGGTGGTTGCAATCCTTATCTTGATGACCCATTTTTCTATTGTGGGGCACATCATTTTTAGCAATATTGCAAATATGCCCCTAGAAAAGAGATGTATGAACCTTCTTTCTCCTATGATGGGTATAGTTACACTTTATGTGGTCATCGGGGTGATTTTCCCAATGATCTCACTTCTCAATATAGCTGCTATGACAAAAATGCTAGTATTGATCTTAAGTTTGATAGGAATGATGTCATGGCATGTGAGAGACGAAGCACTACATATGATCGCATGGAATCCTTTCTCCAAGCCTTTCTGGGACATGAGTCTAACTCAGAAGAATGTTGACTCCTTAGTGCCCATGGGCTTATCTCCTAAAGAAGAAAGCTATAGTTCTCTAAAGGAAGGAGTGAATAATGGGGCCTAGTCCTAACTGACTCATGGGAAAAATTTCAACATAATGATTAAGAAGGGGTCAAGTTTGACTTTGAAGAGGTCAAAGAGATTTACCAACAAACCAAGCCAACAATAATGCAAGATGCCAAAAGTGAAGAGGTGATACTAGAGTTGCAAAGACAAGTCTATCAAATCATTTTTGGTCACTCTAGTGCAATAGAGAAGGAGGATGTCAAGAAGGAAGCATGTTTGAGAATGGAGACACTTAAACTGCCCTCCAATCCTTTTTCAATATTATACTTGTTGGACGACATGGAAGTTGAGGAAATCAAGTCTATGAAGGAAATTGAAGAGGAAGATCAAAGTGGCTTCATCCTTAAGTTTGTCATGCCAACAAGACAAAAGCACATGCATCCTTTAAAGGCCAAGAAATGCAAGATGCAACATATATTTCTAGGTGCCTTCACTTTTAAACCACCACCCCTCAAGTAGAAAAATAGAAAAGAAATTAGGGGTGCAGTTCACAAGCTCAAAGTGGTAAAGATTGATGGCATCAAGCCGCAATGTTAAATAAGACACTTCTTGGGAGGCAACCCAAGTGTTTTTAAATTTCTCTTACTTTATGTCTTTGTTGTCTTTAGTTGTTTCAGGGTTTAAAAATATGCGGAATGTGACAAAAAGTGAAAGAAGAAAAACTGAAGAACTTGTATTAGACCTGTGAAATGCAGATCCCAATGTGCGAGACAAGGTCTAGTGCATGTGCCAACCAAAATACATGGAAGAGATAATGCTCAAAAGTGATGCATATGTGCTAGACCTGCAAAACACAGATCCAAATGCGCGAAACATACATCTGGCGCATGCTCTTGGATAGATCACTGAAGCTCCCAGAGCATAAAAAATTTCCTTTCACACATGCATTGCACCTGAAGCCGCATGTCCCATCCTACGGCTAGCAAATGTCTCTATCAGACCAGAGAGTTATTTCATCCATTCTTTCTTTATTTTGTTTAACCTTGTGCATTGAGACAATGCATTATTTTCATTGGGGGTGAAATCTGAGTAAGCCACTCGTTAGTGATGCATGATTTGACCCTATAATAGATTTGGTGACGTCATTCTTAAGGAAAAATTATCATTTCTTGCTATTTAGCTCAACATTGCTTGCAATTTGGCGTCGTCTATTCAAGGGTTTTCTTTATACCATGGTTCTTTCCCAAGGAGCAAATTTTTTTATCTTATTTTTGTGTCGAACGGAGTGACATTTCCCTATGATGGATTGAGAGAAGACTTTCTTAAGGGAAAATTCTATGTTTTAGTTATTCTTTTGAGTTATTGTTGCACTCCTTTTGAGAGGCACCGCCAAATTTTTATTTTTTTTACTTAGCTTAAATATTGTGAATGTTGAGAAAAAGGGGCAAATGGATTTGGAAAAGAGAATTCTATTATTATGATTTTTACATTCTTTGTTTGACTTTTTGATTCATAATACGAGTGTGCAAAACTCAAAATAGCTTGGTAAAAGTCATTCCTTCGAATTGACCTTGAGAATAGATAGACTCCTTCGAGTGTAATGCCTTGTGTGGGAAAATTTTATTTGATTCTTGTGTATGCTTACTGTCTAGAACTTTCCCCAAATATGATTCAAGGCTAAATCCAAGAGGTAACTGAACGTGGGAGATAACCTTAGGCCCTTATTGGATAGTCACTTCACCATAAAATGAATTCTCTTTAACAATCGATCCTAGTGAACCAATTTTTGAGCCTTAAGCCTTTTCTTTGGAAGCCTCATTACAAGCCTTAAATCTTTGTGAATCTTCTATTTTGGCACTCATTCCTCCCTAATTTCTAGTGATAAAAGAAAATAGGGGCTTGAAACCCAGATTTAAGGATGGAAAGATGAAATATGATGTAGAAAACAACCTAAGTTTGGAGGTGTGCACAAAAGGGAAAAAGAGAAGTGAGATTCAATGTGAGGTAGTACCATTGCTTGATGAAAAGAACAAAATGGCTGGTTGAAAAACTTTGGATCAAAAGAAGAAATAAATGAATTGGATGGTGCTATCACTTGTGTAAAGGAGGCCTAATCAAGAAATTGAAGGTGTTAAAAGGGTGGCTTGATAAAAATTTGGATTGTGAAAAAGGAGAGATTAGGTGGAGTTGACTC
>JACEIK010001129.1:66840-95979 GCA_018107945.1 Datura stramonium
AACTAAAAATCACATGAGAATGCACACATAACGATAGATAAACAAGACGAAATAAAGCATTTGAGTATCACTTGGGCATGCAATTCTGCCCAAGATCACTAACCAGTGAGGGTCCGCATAAGGGAAATATATCTTGATGAGGAACTTGTAGTTTCCATATTGAGGAACTCGTTGTGTCCATATCGATTCCTGAATACTATCTTCACAATATCCTCATTTTTGACCCTCAATTGATGATACCTTGATCTAAGGTCAATCTTGGAGAAACACTTGGCTCCTTGAAGCTAGTCAAATAGATCATCAATCTTGGGCAACAAATATTTATTATTTATGGTGACCTTATTCAGCTAGCAGTAACCAATGCACATTCGCAAGATCCCATCCTTCTTCCGTAAAAACAAAATCGGTGCACCCAAAAGCAAAGTGATTGGTTGAATAAATTCCTTATCAAGAAGATCCTTTAACTGCTCCTTTAATTCCTTCAATTCTAATAGAGCCATTCTACATGGGGGAACAGAAATAGACTTTGTTCTGGGAATAACATCGATCCCAAAGTCAATTTCCCTTTTAGGAGGGATCCCCGGTAGCTCATCTAGGAACACCTTTGAAAATTCATTAATAACTGGCACTTACTAGAAATTCACCGCGTCAACATTAGTGTCCCTCACCCATACTAGGTGGTATAGACGCTTCTTTGAAATCAGCTTTCTTACCTTAAGATAGGAAATAAATCTAGCCTTTGGCACTATAATATTTTCCCTTCATTAAAGCATCAGCTCATTGGGGAACTGGAATGTAATCACCTTAGTGAGATAATTCAATGTGGCATAACATGAGGACAACTAGTCCATACTCATGATAACATTAAAGTCAACCATTTTCAACTCAATTAAGTTGGCTCTTGTATCTCCGTGGTGCACTGTGACTATGAAATTTTTATATAAATGCTCCACAGTTACTGACTCACTGATCGACTGGGAACGTTTCATGAAGTCATTTTGGTTCTAACCCAAACCTCTAAGCAATATAAGGTGTCACATATGAAAAAGTGGATCCAAGATCCAAAAGAACATATACATCAAGAGCAAAGACTATTGATATACCTATGGGAACATCTGGGGATACCTCCAGGTCCTGGCGGTCTGCTAAAGCATACAAGTAGTTCTGCCTACCGCTTTTGTTCGCACCTTGCCCCTCTGGGTCTAAGAACTATAAGGAGGAACTGAGGTGGCTCTATAGGATCTGTCTACATTGCCCCCAGACCTTTGTCCTACATTGTGGTAGTCCCTCAAAAAATGTCCTTATATCCCACATCCAAAGCATCCACTCATCCCTAATCGACACCTGCCGATTGTCTTCTCCCACACCTGCTACATGGGGAAAGTCGTGCGATGCTCTAAGTCAAGTTGGCCAATGCCTAGGAAAATAAAGCTCTATAACCATGACGCTAGCTAATCTGGCCCCACTCATTTCCCCTGGATCTCTTTGGCAGTGCATTGGTTGTAGATGGAGTAGGCCTAGACAATATCAAATAGAATGTCGGTTTGTTACTACCCTCTCTATAATTGCTATAGTGGCCAGTTGACCTAGCCTTCTTACCCTGATGTTGCTCCCTATCAAGTCTATCCACCATCTTTATGTCCTTGGTCTGTTGGGCATAGACAAATAGTCTTGATATATCCATGTTTGGATGTAGCAATACTACTACACACTCACCTGCTATGTGCTTCCCGAGGCCACACACAAATCAGCGCATCCTGGTTTTCATGGTGGAGACCATCTCTAGAGCAAATCAAGCCAACTAAGTAATCTCGAGGTTGTACTCCCTCACACTCATGCTTCCCTATCTAAGATTTATAAATTTATGGGCCTTGGCCTCCCTTAGCTTTAGGGGTAGGAAGTGATTTATGAAAGATTCCATAAAGTTGTCCCGTACTATTGGGGATGCATCATCCTCTTAGTACATCTCCCACTGCTCATACTAAGTGTTAGCAATGCCTTTCAGATGATAAAAAATGATCTCAACTCCCTCTTTCTCATTGACGTACGTAAACTAAAGAATTTTCTGGATATCGTCTTTAAAGTCTTGAGGGTCTTATTTTATTCTGGACTTAGTGAATATTGGAGGGCTCATACTGAGAAATTCCCAAATTCGAGAAGTGTTAGCCTGATTTTGAGAGTTAGCATGGACAGAAGTCGATTCCTATTGCTGAGATTGATCTGCAATGAGCTGGGTGAGCATCTAAATTACTTTCCTGAACTCGGCAACTGAAGAGTGGGGTTGCTGAGATGCAAAGGACTCACGATTCCCCACCGGATCTATTACAAGTGGAGGAGATGATAGTTTGGTGGACTGACTAACTGAGTGACCCTGAGATCTTGTCTACATCTCCTGGGCCCGAGGAAACTCTTTTGGCTTCTTTGTTTGCAGCAACATTAGCACTAGCACTGGCCCTTGGGCCTATTGTAGTTAATCTTGAGAGTATTTATAATACCAAATGCTATGTTTTTTCCTATTATTGTAGCTTAGTTTGAGGATAATTTTAATGTACTAATGCATGTTTATGATCATTCATTCCCAAGGACTAAAAAATGTGATTACGCTATTTTTAGGGTGAAAATTCAATGGAATGTGGCTAAGTATGATGGTGGATACTACAAAGAGAAATACCGGATGTGAAAGAAGCAAAATCAGAAAGGAAGTTCTAAAATAGTAAGGTTCCGCAATGGCAGCGTGTCACACTCCTGGATCAAGGCAATGGGAAATGTGCCACGTTGAATGAACTTAAAAGATGAAGTTTTAAACGGTGAAGGTCCATGATATCTCTGTGTCACGAAGGGACTTGGCATGACAGGCGTCATGGCACGTTGTGTGGTGTCCAACTTTAAAGGCCTAACCAGTAAGGGTCTGTATCAACTCCGCGCCATGGAGGTGAATTAGCGCATTAGCCTCTGTGACGCGTTGATGATCATCCATTTTGTTATCTTACATTTGTATAAATAGAATACTTAGTTATTTTTATCAAAGACCTATTTTTATTCTAAACGTGTGGAAAATGGTAGTTATGCTAAAGAATATTTTAGGGTTCATTCTCTTTCCTTTTCTCCTCTTTTCCTTTCATCTATGATTAATAATTGTTTTGAAACGTTTATTCAAATAACGAGTGGCTAAATACCCTCATTTTAGGGTTGGGGCTAATAGCATGAATGTATAACATGGTTTTAAATTCATTTTAAGCTTTTCTATCATCAATGGTTGTTCTTTTATTCTTGTTTTTTGTATTTTAATGTTTGGCCAACATTGAGATAAATGTGTAATTTTGGTGTGATTCTGAAAGGAAAATCACAAAGGTAGGAAGAAGAATAGGGGGATGAGTTCTTGTCTTAGATAGAAATTAAAGAAAGGATTTGCGTTTAGCATCGAAATATACCTAAATCACCTTGTTCGGTTGGAAAAGGGAGTAAATGTTGTACTGCCTAGGATGTATTCTTACATCACTGACTCAATGATTGTAGTTGCAAAATTCATGTTAGGTAAATGATTAGAGGTTCGTAATACCATAGTCAGGCCTTAAATCCTGTAAACTATCAGCTAGATAGAGAACTAAGCCGCAGAGAAATATATGTTGCACATGATTGCATTCCATGCCTTAAACTTAGAATATTCTTGGATATTGATTAATTCTACTTTTTGTAATTCATTGCTTTTTAGTTTAATTACTTTCATACTTACAAAACTCCTAAATTCTTGGGTTACTTTCACACTTGTATGAGATAATTGTATATGCTGAAATAGAAAAATCATTAAGTCTTTAGTCCCTATGGGTTCGATATCCAACTTGAAAGAGCCACTATATTACTTGTACGCCCACGTGCACTTGCATGCACAATTGGGTGTGAACAAGTTGTTGTTCTTGTTTCTATCTATGGTATGTAATAAATTGTGACAGCTAGACAATGCGTGGTATGTAATTTGCAACTCTATACAAAGTAATTTCTGTTTCTTACAATCTTGTTGATGTTAAGTATTTTTCATTTTAGGTTTGTCGGCTTTTATTTTTGGTGTTTTCCCCGAGGAGAGTCCCTTTGAACTGAGTAGAATTTTTTTAGTCATAGTTAGGGAGTTTTTCCTATGATGGATGGATGATGACCGTATTAAGGAAAATAAGTTATACTTAGAAAATAAAACCATCGCTAGTGAATATGTAACACCCCAAAAGTCCTTAATATCAAACCCAAGGGTTGAAACAGAGAAAATAGGAAAATCTGCACCAGTTCAAAGAACGAGTTGTTGAGTGACTCATTATGTGACCCGACGAGTTGTTAAGTGACCCTTTGTATGTGCATGAGTTGGTAACATGTAGGATTTTCAAGATTCATAACGAGTTGAGGGACGAGTCGTGGTGACACTTCATGACTTATCAAGGGAGTCATTGTCTGGAAAGGGTGGAAAGATGACAAATTCTAGTAGTGACGACGAGGGGTGGCAATGAGTCATTGTGACACCTAATGAGTCGTTGGGTGTCTCATTCGGTGTGATGAATGCTTGAAAACTTGAGATTCATAAGGTCAGGATGAGTAGTGAAGTAATCCATTAAGTGAAGCGATGAATTGTTAAGTAGAGGCGTCAAATCAATATCAAAAAGTTGGAATTCTAACCAGTCGTGACGAGAGGACTTGACGAGAAATCATGATGCCTAACGATTCATTAGGTCCCTTGTTGGGACTGGCAGTAGCCTTTTTGCAGCTAGATCATTAAGGGTGTTTTCATAATTTCTAAGCTTCTAGCTCTCTAATGACGTTATTTTAAGCTTCCTAAAGTGTATTTTAAGATGGTTTAACCTAGCCTAAGTCATTATTCTCTCATTCATACTTTGAATCCAAACCTCTTCCAAGATAAAGCTAGAGCTCCTCATTAATTTCTTCCCCAATCTTCTTGGGTGTTCAAGGCAAGCTTAGAAATAAAGTTACCCAGGTATATAGGGCTATGAATGGGGGATTTCTTCCACCCTCATGCTCAATTTCTCTTCTAATTCATGAATTCATGTCTCCAACTTAGTGTATTAAAATTATAGTGTTTTAACCCAATTCTATGCAAATACTCATGCTATGTCTATGGGTCAAATTCCTTCATGTTTTGATTAATGATTTAATCAATTTGATTAGTAATTCATGTTCCCAAGTTTCATGAAAATTATGATTATGCATGATTTATGAAATTAATCTTATTAGTCTATGATTTCAAGTATGATCAAGTGAATTATGTTTTATGATTATAATGCATGATTTTTATAAGAACCCTTCATGAATTATGGATTTTAGAGTATGATTGTTTCCTTAAGTATGCATGGTTTTCATGAATATTAAGTTTATGATTACGGCTGACTCACGAGCCTGTTTTATAGCTAATTTACGTATCTCAAGCATGTTATAAATCTCATGATTTCATCTAGCCCATGTAACTCAAGTATGTTTCATGATTATGATATAAGCACTATATATGTTTTGAGAGTATTATTTAACACAGTGTAGGACGAGGTTCCAGCGCACCTAGGTCTCAAAACTACATGCCAATGTAGCCATGATGGGGTCCTCCACGAGAGTGTCTCCCATGCCCGTATAGGCCACCCATGAGTGATATCACGCCTTTTTTCATGGTTCTACCCGTTGCAAGTTATGAATACCCTCTCGACTAGGGATTTACAGGTTGGGCTCCATGTATGCTCACGTGAGGTATGTCAGTTATAAGAATCTCCTATTGTTCCTCATGTTTTCAGTTACTCATGTTCATGATTTATGATATTATGTATTTTATAATATACTTGACCCATTGTTTAGTTTATGAGTATGCACTTATGATTTCAAGTATGACAAGTTATATGCTTTCTAATTCTAAATCTTGGATCACTATGTTCAGATTACGATGAATAGCTTATGTTTATGAACACTTCAGATTTATGGCTTAAAGCATGTTGTCCTTACTCTAATTCTTTTGATTTATATGCACAACTTTGTACTGTCATTTACTAGCATGTTCTTATTTTTCTTACATACCCTGTACATTTCAAGTATCGACCACATACTATATGCTATATCATCTCAACATATAGGTTCGAGTTTTCACACCCCACCTTGGGAGGCATAACTGGCACCTAATGCCAAACTGGAATCTGGGCTGATCTGGTTGGGCATATGCACCTCTGGTGCCTACCAGCGAATCAACACCAAGAAAAAAAATTGTTATATCTCAGTTGTAAACACAGCCTCGGGCCGGCAAGGCCATGCAGCACCTGTAACAGAAATAGATAACCCAGCAAAAAAATAGAAATGGGATCCTATACGGGTCGACAAGGCCATCATGTTGTCTAGTTATAACGGAATGGAAACAGGAAACTACACTAGGCTCCACACAGCCAACATAAACAAACAACACCAATATAGGCCCCACATGGCTAACACGAACCATTAACTGAAAATTGTAATCTGCAAGCCTATAGGAGTGAAAATACTAGTCGGGACAGGGCCCGAGCCTACTCAAATGCTATATGAGTAAAATACAGATAAACCTCTACAACCTAGCAACTCCGAATGAAAGGAGCTAGCCAATCTACTGACTTTGGATAGCTACTAGGAGATCTCACAATCTATCTGTCAAAACCTGCAGGCAAGTATGCAGAGCCCCCAAGTTGGGCGTCAGTATTGTACCGAATATATAAGGAAGTAACGAAAAGATGAAAGTGAATAACAAGAAGGGGCAGAAATTAATCTGCAAGTTTTATTATCCATAACCTGCATCTAGTAAAATACTACACGTATATGAGCTAAGACTACACAACTATACATTCATAAGCTATAGCTAGAAAGCAAGTATACAAACAAGAACCTAACCTGACCCCCATAAGCCTGGAAGGTACAACCAGCACAGAATATCCCTCCCAGGGCCCCATAAGCCCTAGCGAGCACACTCCAATCTACATACCCCTAACATGGGCAATATGAGGCAACAGGTAACTATAGACAACCTATCTAGCCCCTGGGTCTGCAACTAAGCCTGCTGGGCTCCTGTAGTTGTTTCTAAGCCCGAAGGGCTCCTTTTAATTGCATCTTGGGCACACAATGCTCGACGAGGGTCAGTGATGTCAATACAACATAAAAATAGAAGTCTAGCCATGGATGGATTGTAGTATGGCCCTTGGGCCTAAGTATAGTCCCTCCGGACAACATATAGCTCCTTGGAGCGATCCATATAGCCTCGAAGGCGGTGACACAGCTAGTAACCCTGAGGTTGGTCAATGGAAGGCTATATATGGTAGGTTAATCCCACAGATATACTGCATCTTACTCCGAATCTAGCCACTCAAAAGGTGTATCTGGCTCTTAAGGCCTAACACGACCGCTACTCACCCCTAGAATAGTATGTATAACTGCCAGCGAGCACACCCCGTGTGCTTATATCTGATCAAAGGATCCTGGCATGATCATAATCTCTAATGGTCTAGACAGGATAAGGCAAGATCTAGAGTGGCCTAAACAATACCCTGAATGTTATTCTAGGACAATGATAGCTTGTAAGCAATCAGTAAGGTCACAAGCGACCAACTATTTAATCCCCTTGCTTAGGATGACTATAGGGCTACTACTAATCGTACATGCTCCTGAGAAGTCAGCCCTATCCTTCCATAAACAGCTTACAATACTTCTTATCCTGAAGGTAATACTGTACTAACATAGTTCTACTCCCTTAGACCTTAACTTGGTATGTTCAAATTCATATGACTTCTTTGGACAATTCATAGCCTCGTAGGCAGGTTTATCTGACCTAGCCATTCGCTGCAACTTGTACCTGAGTATCTATAAGAGTAAGCTGGGGCATTGTCCCCGCATCCAACTACTAATAAGGTTGCCTCTTTAGGGTATCCACGGGTCTATTTGACTTGTATAACTAGGATGACTTCTTGGGAGAACTGTATGACAAGCACTAATTCGACTGCAACTAATAGTCACTGGTGGTAGCTAACTAAATAGTAGGCTATCACTCAATCCACTAGGCAATCCTGGTGCCGCTGACTCTAAAGTATGACCATCCTATCCAAATTTCTATCCCTGGGGCGTTAAGGTATGCCAACGCCTCTAGGCAAGCTTTACTGTCTATACGGACGTCAAACTGAAAGTTATATCACCCGGCTGCGCCTGATGTTGACGAACTTAGAAATTTAGGCTCAAAATCTAACCATAAACGTCTAAGGCCTTGACATGACAGCAAAACATCAGAATTCTACTAATACAGTGAACAGAAGAACAGAGGAGTTTCTATGGCACCCCTAGTGTAAGTCACACTTAACATACTCTTTCCCGATAAGGGATACTACAATATATGCTCAATACATTTTCTAGAAGCTAACCACAACATATATAGTCATAATCTACGGACATCAGCAACTAATTACAACATATAATCTCATTATCTACTGGCAGCACCTAATCACAATATATAGGATCGTTTTCTAATTTCGAAGGCATAGGTCATATCACTATACAACAAGAATAACTTGACTAAGAGGTAAGCCTTAACATACCTCAAATGCCGACTCTCGTTTATCTGATTAGTTCCAACTTGTAGCCTGCGATTCTATTCAATTGCATCCCTTATGCTGAGAGAATAAGGATATTTTCAATACTACAACTCGACAAATGACAAAATCTTTCGATAATAATAAATACATTTCAACTCTATATAACTTGGCCACAAACTTACAATTTCTCAAAAGTTTAGGAGAGAAAAATGCTTACCTACTGCCTGTGGCCATTTAGGAGTTTGGAGTAATTCCAACAACCTTTAGTCGGTGGGTTTCCAGTATGCCGAGCGAATTTTCAAGAAATAACTCTGTAGAGATGCTTCCCGTAGGTCTAGAACTTGTTACCAGAAGTTAATTTGCATTTGAACGGCATTTGATAGCGTAATTTGACAAAATATGGAGAAAACCTATGCTACTTACTCTTCTCTGTCAAAAGGGAAATGTTTAAATGAAAATCACACACTTGATCACCATATATGCAACCTTTACTTGGTGGGGTTCCGGTATGCCGAGCAAATTTTTAAGAAATAACTCTGCAGAGATACTTCTCGTAGGCCTAGAACTTGTTACCAGAAGTTAATTTGCATTTGGACGGCATTTGATAGCGTAATTTGACAAAATACGGAGAAAACCTATGCTACTTACTCTTCTCTATCAAAATGGAAATGTTTGAATGAACATCACACACTTGATCACCATATATATATAATTGGAGGTCGATGGTAGGAGGCAATGCGCCGACCATAGCGCCAGGCTGGCTGGCGCGGCGGGGTGCCCAGTGCACCTGACCTCCGACCCCGACCTCCTGCTCGCTTGACTTCATACTCGTACGTTCATTACTCGAGCCTTTTTCCATATGTGTCATACTCTAAAAATCTTAACATACGTATGATGCATCGGTTGAACGATAGGAACTTACAGGGTGTAACACGGGTGATCCATCTCAGTCTCATCACTAGCTCGCACTCGCTCAGTTCAGCTTCATCCCTCTTTAGGTGACTTCTCATCATCCGAGGGCATCTATCAATTTACGCTTGTTATGGTTTGCGTTAGTTTCAGAATTGGAGTTAGCTGGGGGATTGTCCTAGCATCTCATCAGATAGTATAGGCTTTTCAGACATAGACTTAGCATGTTCAGCTTGTGACTCAGCATTGTGATATTATCGCCTTGTTTACATTTTATGATATTTAGACTTCCGCTTATCCATGCTTATGTTAATTTATGCTTGATTATGCCCTTAATTCATTCTATGCATGTACCATGGGTTAACTTGGAGCCATTTGTGGTTCTAGGTCCCGTGTCTCGGCCTGGGGTCCAAGCTTGGATTGTGGAAAACTTGGTATCAGAGCAAAGGTTTAAATGTGTCCTAGGGTGTCTGAAAGCCTCATTGATCAAAGTATTTTTTATGGGTGTGAAGCGCGCCACACATATGGGAAAGAGGTTACAAGACGTTTTAGGGAAGTTCCCTTCTTTCATGATCTATTCGTGTAATGAACTACCTCTCTATTCCTCTAACTCGTGTTATACGCATTTGTAGAAATATGCCTCCACATCGAGTCAATGGTAGAAGGAATGGAAATAGAAATGGCATGACAATTGTAATGGATAAGGGCATCATCCAGCCCCACCAACTCCAGCAGATCCCTTGCTCGAGCAGGTTACTCATGCTGAGTTTAGGAAGCATTTTAGATGTTGCCATAAGCCATGACTGCTCAGGTCAACTAGCAGGCAGTGACCCATGTTCCCCAAAATGGGAATGAAGTAGCGAAGAGAGTGCAAAGACTTTCTCAAGATTAACCCACCTGAGTTTCTAAGGGCGAAAGTGGATGAGGACCCACGTGAGTTTATAGAGGAGGTGTAGAAGATCACCCTGATTATGAGGATGACTAGAGAGAATACTGCAGAATTAGCCTCATATCAGCTAAAGGGGGTTGCTCACATATGGTTCCTTCAGTGAAAGGACATTAAGGGAGTTGGAGTAGTTCCCGTGGGTTGGGATGAGTTTGTGATTGCATTCTTAGATAGGTTCTTTCCAAAGGAGTTAAGAGAGGCGAAGGCAACTGAGTTTGTCAATTTGAAGCAAAACAACAGGACTGTCCAGGAGTATGTTGTGGAATTTACCTAGTTGTCTAAGTATGCATCGGAGATAGATGCTGATCTAAGGGATCGTATGAGCAAGTTTGTGAATGGAGTGGAAGATTCACTAATCAAGAAGTGCAGGACCACCATGTTCATCAATGATATAGATTTCTCCTAGCTGGTCATATATGCCAATAGATAGAGGTAGAGTAGATGAAGGAGAAGGAGAGGGAGGTCAAGAAGGACAGCACAGGGGGCTATGGGCAGTTCCAGCTAAGATCTGGGGTGGACATAGTCCTCAGTCCCACCAGAGATCATCAGTCCCAACTCCATCATCAGTTACTGTTATGTCTAGATCCAAACATGACCATAGGGGTAGAGCATCAGGCTCTAGAGGCCAGGGGAGCATGGCAAGCGAGCGCAGTTTATCATCTTGTGCAAGGTGCAACAAGAGCCACCTCGGGCATTGTTTAGTTGGTTTAGATACTTATTTTGGGTGTGGCTAACCCAAACATAGATTCAGGGATTGCCCTTCAGCCAAACAGGGCGATGGTAAGGTACGCACCCTAGCCATCGTTCAGTAACTCCAGCAGCTCTCTTGTCTGATCAGAGCGCCTCTTCTAGTGCAGTGGGTGGACAGCGCCAGAATAAGTTCTATGCACTATCTTCTCGACAAGAGAATGAGGTCTCTCTTGATGTAGTCACTGGTATGTTATGAGTATTCCATATTGATGTATATGCATTGTTAGATCTAGGGGCGATTTTATATTTTGTGACTCCTTATGTTGTTGTTAGTTTCGGATTCAATCTTGAAATCTTGTAAGAACCCTTCTCAGTCTCTACTCTTGTTAGTGAGTTAGTTTTAGCTCGATGGGTGTACATAAATTGCCCTATCACGATTCTTCAGAAAGTCACCTTAGCTAATTTAGTGGAGTTATATATGACCGATTTCGATGTTATACTTGGTATGGATTGGTTACATTCATGTTATGCCTCAGTCAGTTGTAGAACCCGTGCAGTAGAGTTTTGATTTTCGGGTGAGCCGGTCCTAGAGTAAAAGAGTAGTTTAGCGGTGCCTGTAGGTCGCTTTGTTTCCTATCTCAAGTCTAGGAAGATGATCTCCAAAGGCTTTGTCTACCATCTAGTTTGGGTTAAGGATTCTACGTCCGAGACCCCGACTCTTCATTCAGTTCCTGTAGCATGTGAGTATCTGAAGCTATTTCCAAATGACCTACCAGGAGTCCCTCCTTAGCAAGAGATTGACTTTGGTATTGATCTTCTCCCTCATATGCAACCCATATCCATTCCACCTAACATAATGGCTCTATTGAGCTAAAGGAGGTGAAAGAGCAATTGAACGATCACCTAGATAAGGGTTTCATCAAACCAAGTAAATCCCATGGGGTGCTCCAGTTCTCTTTTTCCGGAAGAAGGATGGTTCCCTTAGGATGTACATTGGTTATCGGCAGTTGAACAGTTCACAATCAAGAATAAGTATCTTCTCCCCAGGATTGATGAGTTGTTCGACCAACTTCAAAATGCTAAGTGCTTTTCAAAGATAGACCTCATATCCAGCTATCACCAACTCAGAGTTGTGGAGAGTGACATTCCGAAGACAGCCTTCAGGACTCGGTATGGTTACGATAAGTTTGTATTTATGTCTTTTGGGATGATGAATTCTCTTGAAAATTTTATGGATTTGATGAACAGGGTGTTCAAGCAGTATTTGGAAATATTTGTGATTATCTTCATAGATGATATTTTCATATACTCTCAGAGCAAGGAGGAGCATGCCTCACATTTGAGGAAAGTGTTGCAGACTCTCAAGGATCGCCGGCTGTTTTCTAAATTCAGCAAGTGTAAGTTTTGGATGAACTCGGTAGAGTTTTTGGGCCATGTGGTGTCTAGTGAGGGTGTACAGGTGGACTCTCAAAAGATAGAAGCGGTGAAGAATTGGCTTAGACCTGTTAGTCTGACGGATATTAGGAAATTTTTGGTTTAGCTGGCTATTATAGGAGGTTTGCAGAGGGATTTTCATCCATTGCAGCACCGTTGACTAATTTGTCCCAGAAGAAGGTCAAATTCCAGTGGTCAGATGCTTGTGAGAAGAGTTTTCAAGAGTTAAAGACTCGACTCACTTCAACCCTAATATTGACCCTACCGGAGGGCATAGATGGTTTTGTTGTATATTGTGATGCTTCTAGGGTTTGTCTTGGTATGAAGCATGGTAAGTTCATTGTGTATATCTCTAGATAGCTTAAGGCTCATGAGACGAATTATCCGACGCATGACCTAGAGTTGGCAGTGGTGGTGTTTGCTTTGAAGATTTGGAGGCATTATTTGTATGGGTTGCAATTGGACATGTTTACAGGCTACAAGAGCCTTCAGTACATGTTCACCCAGAAGGACCTAAATTTGCAACAAAGGAGATGGCTAGAGCTTCTCAAGGACTATGACATGAGCGTCCTTTATCATCTGGGCAAGACCAATATTGTAGTGGCGGATGCTCTTAGTAGGTTGTCCATGGAGAGTGTATCTCATGTCGAGGATGGGAGCAAGGAGTTAGTAAAGGATGTCTATAGGATTGCTCATTCACAGATTCACCTTATAAATTATACGGATGGTGGTGTTATTATTCAGAATGGGTCAGAATCTTCATTGGTGACAAAATTTAAAATTAGGAAAGATGAGGATCCTATACACCTAGTGAAGCTGAACGAACCTTTTCGAAATCAGAAAATGGAGGTTTTCTCCCAAGAGAAAGATGGTGTACTCTGATATCAAGGCCGATTGTGTGTTCCAGTTGTAGATGACTTGAGAGAGAGAATGTTAAGCGAGGCTCATGGCTCTCAATACTCTATCAATCCAGGTGCCACTAAGATGTATCGTGACCTATGGGAAGTTTATTGGTGGAATGGCATGAAAAAGGACATAGCGGAGTTTGTGGCAAAGTGTCTGAATTGCCAACACATGAAGGTTGAGCATCAAAACCCTGGAGGTACACTTCAGGACATTAGCATTCCTACTTGGAAGTGGGAAGAGATAAATATAGAATTCATTACTAGTTTTCTTTGTACCCATCGACAATATGACTCTATATGGATGATTGTGCACAGGTTGACCAAATCACCCTATTTCTTACCAGTCAAAACTACTGATTCAACCGAGGATTATTCTAGATTATACATTCGGGATTTAGTTTAGTTTCATGGAGTTCCTTTGTCCATTATCTCAGATAGAGGTACTCAGTTCGCCTCTTAGTATTGGAGGTTGTTTCAGATGGGAGCTGGTACTCAGGTGAAGCTTAGCACAAATTTTCACCCGCAGATAGCTGGTCAGGCCGAGTAGACCATTTAGACTCTTGAGGACATGTTTAGAGTGTGTGTGATTTATTTCAAGGGTAGTTGGTATGACCATTTTCCTTTTATCGAGTTTGCCTACAATAACAGTTATCACTCTAGCATTTAGATGGCTCCATTTGAGGCTTATTATGGGTAGAGGTGTAGGTTACCTATTGGATTGTTAGATATAGGAGAGGCTACCTTGATAGGGCCAGATTCAGTTCATTAGGCTATGGAGAAAGTTCAGCTCATTAGAGAGAAAGACTGAAAATAGTGTAGAGGCTTCAAAAATCTTATACGGATGTTAGGCGGAGAGATCTTGAGTTTTAGGTTGATGATTGGGTATTTTCGAAGGTGTCTCCCTTGAAGGGTGTGATGAGGTTCGAAAAGAAAAAAAATCTTATTCCCCGATATGTCGGCGCTTATTAGGATTCTGAAGCGAGTTGACAAGGTGGCATATGAGTTGGAGCTACCAACACAGTTGGATTTGGTGCATCCAATTTTCCATGTGTCTCTGTTGAAGAAATGCATTGGTGACCTACCATTAGTTGTTCTGATAGAGAGAATAGGTATGAAGGATAGCCTTACCTATGAGGAGGTTCAGGTTGAGATCCTTGATCATCAAATTCGAAAGTTGAGGAACAAAGAAGTAGCTTCAATGAAAGTGTTGTAGAGAAATCAGCTTGTTGAGGGTTCTACGTTGAAAGCCGAAACAGATATGATGGCTAGATATCCGCATCTTTTCCCTTCCGGCTCAGCCCTAGCATGAGCTACTAGTTTCCTCCTTAGTACTCCATTTAGTTTCATTTCAAGTTCATGACTCTAAGCTTCTTTCATGTTATTTCATGGATGTATGTTTCATAAATTCAATTCAGTCATGTATCTCAGTCTGGAGTCAGTCACTCCGTCAATTTTCAGCTATAGTTGTTCAATTTCGGGATTACAGTTCCTTCCCCAGCCCTTCAATATGCTTAATCTATATTCAATACAAATGTTCCCAAGGGGGAGATAATGTAACACCCCAAAAGTCCCTAAGATCAAACCCTAGGGTTGAAATAAAGAAAATAGAAAGATCTGCACCAGGTCACAAAATGATTCATCGAGTGACTCGTTATGTTACCCGGCGGATTGTTAAGTGACCCATTGTGTGTGCATGAGTTGGTAATATGTTTGATTTTCAGGAGTCATAAAAAGTTGAGGGACGAGTCGTGGTGCCACATCACGACTCATCAAGGGATTTGTTGTTTGGGAAGGGTGAAAGGATGGAAAATTTCAATAATGACAATGAGGGTGGAGACGAGTCATTGGGTGTCTCGTTGGGTATGATGAATGCTTGAAAACTCAAGATTCAGAGGGTCAAGATGAGTGGTGAAGTGATCCATTAAGTGTACTGATGAATCAATAAGTGTAGGCATCAAATCAATATCAGAAAGTTGAAATTTTGGCCAGTTGCAATGAGAGGACTTAATGAGCAGTCATGAGGCCTAACGAGTCGTTAGGACACTCGTTGGGACTAGAAGTGGCTTTTTTGCAATCAGTTCATTAAGGGTATTTTCATAATTCCTAAGCTTCTAACTCCCTAATGACATTGTTTTAAGATTTCTAATGTTTGTTTTTAAAAGGGTTTAACCTATTCTAATTCATTGTTCTCTCATTCATGATTTGAATTCAAATCCTCGTCCAAGGTCAAGCTAGGGCTCCTCATCAATTTCTTCCCCAATCTTCTTGGTGTTCAATGCAAGCTTAGAAATCATGTTACCCAATTATGTAGGGCCATTAATGGGGGATTTCTTCCACCCTCATGCCCAATTTCTCTTCTAAATCATGAACTCAAGTCTCCAACTAAGTGTATTAAAATTCTAGGGTTTTAACCCGATTCTATGAAAATACTCATGCTATGTCTATGGGTCCAATCCCTTCATGTTTTGATGAATGATTTAAGACTAATAGGCAGATTTTACACTTAATTTGATTATTAATTCATGTTTTCAAATTTCATGAAAGCTATGTCCAACTATGCATGATTTATGAAATTAAGCTTATTAGTCTATGATTTCAAGTATGATGAAGTAAATTATGTTTTATGATTATAATGCACGATTTCCATAAGAACCCTTCATGAATTACGGATTTTAGAGTATGATGGTTTCCTCAAGTATGCATGGTTTTCATGAATATTAAGTTTATGATTATGGCCGTCTCACGGACCTATTTTATGGCTAGTTCACGTATCTCAAGCGTGTTATGAATCTCATGATTTCAACTAGCCCATGTACGCCAAGTATGTTTCATGATTATGATATGAGCACTATATATATTTTGGGAGTAGTATTTAACACTGAGTAGGTCGGGGTTCCAGTGCACCTAAGTCTCAGAACTATGTGTAAATATAGCCATGATGGGGGTCCTCCACATGACTGTCTCCTATGAGTGATATCATGCATTTTTCATAGTTCTACCCTTGTCAAGGTACGAACACCCTCTCGACTAAGAATTTACAGGTCGGGCTCCATCTATGCTCACATGGGTATGTCGATTGTAAGAATCTCCCACTGTTCCTCATGTTTTTAGTTACTCATATTCATGACTTATGATATTGTGTATTTTATAATATACTTGAACTATTGATCATTTTATGAGTTTTCACTTATGATTTCAAGCATGAAAAGTTATATGATTTCTAATTCTAAATATTGGGTCACTATGTTCAGATTACGATGAATAGCTTATGTTTATGAACACTTCAGATTTATGGCTTTAAGCATGTTGTCCTTACTCTAATGCTTTTCATTTATATGCATAACTTTATATTGTCATTTACTAGAAGGTTCTTAATTTTCTTACATACTCTGTACATTCTAATTACTGACTGCATATTCTTTGTTGTCTTATGATATAGGTTTGGATGATCCATCTTAATCTCGTCACTAGCTCGCACTCACTCAGTTCAGCTCCATCCCTCTTTGGGTGAGTCCTCATCATCCGAGGACATCTATCAGTTTATGCGTATTATGTTTCGTTTTAGTTTAAAACTTGGAGTTAGCTAGGCGCTTGTCCCAATATCTCATAAGATAGTATAGGCTTTTATAGACTTACCATGTTCAACATGTGACTCAGCATTGTGATATTATCGCCTTTTTTATGTTTTATGATATTTAGACTTTCGCTTATCCATGCTTATATTAATTTCTGCTTAATTATGCCATCAAGTCATGTTATGTATGTACCATGGGTTAGTTTTAGAGCCATTCGTGATTCTAGGTCCCGTGTATCGGACTGGGGTCCCAACTCGGGACATAACAGAACAAGAGTGCTCCACTTGGTTAAATGCTAGACTTCATGAGACATTTATTTGAAAAATCAATAAAAGTGAGAGTACTAGTAGAATCATGTAAAGCCTTGGTGTTTAACTCTAAACTGTAAAATCATGGGCTTAATTGTGCTTGTAACTCAATATGGAAGTAGTAAGTAGAGGAAGTTTATGCTAACCAAGTTTGAACCACGGTGCCATGAGTGGTGAGAACTTGTTATATTCCTTGCAAAGGAATTTTCTTTGTGTTTGAAAAATGGAATTTGACACTAAACTTGTCGGAGATGATTATGGCACTTCTTTGTGAACCTAAATTATTTTGTTGTACCACTCATTATGCCATCCCTGAGATCGTTCCTAGTGAAACCTTTTTGTGACTTTAAGCGTATTCTTTGGAACAACCACAGTAATTAGCCTTATCCATTTTGCTCAAATGGCCTCAATACTAATTTGTTCCAAATAGCCCTAATGCACTTTATTGATACAATATGTCAAGAAAAATAATCAAAGGGAGAGATAAATTGTAAGGTGGGAAAAAGAGTAGTGTGTGTAACCAAATTGTTGGTCAATATCTATATATTTGAAATTAAAAAAATTGTTATAACAATAAGAACGGGTACACACTCAATACATCAAGGATGGGGATAATTATGTGAGATGGGAAAAATAAACATTAAGTGGAAGGAATAAGGTGATAAAGAAGTGAATTAATGAAAAGTGTAATATGTAATTGTCGTAAAGTGCATAGGGATAAGAGTCATTATAAGCCAAATAATCTTATCTATCACTCAGCCGACATTACAACCATGAAAAGCCCTTTTGATCCTACAAATAGATGTCATGCTTGATTGAATAGTACACTACGGGCAAACCAATGGTGTGTAGGTATGCTTGGAATAGTCTTTGGACTGTGAGAGAATCATTCTCTAGAAGGTGCCTCAATGTGAACATCTTTGTCCTATGAGAATAGAGACACTACTTAAAAGTGAGAGCACTTAATGGTAAGAATTTGATGAAGCTAACAACCTATCTACTAGTGTCTAACCATGTTGGCCTGATTTTTGTTGAAGAGTTTATTCACGAGGGCATGTGATTATACTTATGGATGTGGTGGATGAAAAGTATGCTTGATTGAGTGAATTGTATACCATGATTAAAGCGTTTAGCACTACCTGGTATGAATGGTCTAATTAACTTGACAATGCTGAGGTTTAAATCAGGCACCGGTGAAAAAAGGTTGTCCGAGGACGAACAAGGTTATAAATGATAGGTGGTGATCTTGGGCATATTTATATGACTAAATGCTATGTTTTTTTCCCATGATTGTAGCTTAGTTTGAGGATAATTTGAATGCTTTTAAACATGTTTATGATCATTCATGAACAAGGACTAATAAATGTGATTAGGCTATTTGCAGGGTGAAAATTCAATGGAATGAGTTGAAGTATGATGATGGATACTACAAAGGGAAATACCGAATGTGAAAGAAGCAAAACCAAAAATAAGAAAGTACTAAAATAGTAAGGGTACGCAATGGCAATATGCCACGCTTTTGGATCAAGGCCACGTTGAATGAACTTAAAAGATGAAGTCTTAAATAGTGAAGGTCTGCAATAGCTCCATGTCATGGAGGGGACTTGGCGCAACCAGCATCGTGGCACGTTGTGTGGTGTCCAACTTCAAAGGCCTAACCAGTGAGGGTTTGTGTCAACTCTATGTCACAAAGGTGAATTAGCGCATTAGCATTCATGACACATTGATGGTCATCCGTTGTGTTATTTTACATTTGTATAAATAGAATACTTAGTTATTTTTATCAAGGATCTTTTTTATTCTGGATGTGTGGAAAACAACAGTTACGCTGAAGAATATTTTAGGGTTCATTCTCTTCCCTTTTCTTATCTTTTTCTTTTGTCTATGATTAACAATTATTTTAAAACGTTTATTCAAATAATGAGTGGTTAAACACCCTCATTCTAGGGTTGAGGCTAATAGCATGAATGTATAACATGCTTTTAAATTCAGTTTAAGCTTTTCTATCATCAATAGTTGTTCTTTTATTCTTTCTTTTTGTATTTTAATGTTTGGCCAGCATTGAGATAAATGTGTAATCTTGGTGTGACACCGTAAGGAAAATCACTAAGGTAGGATGAAAAATAGGGGAATGAGTTCTTATCTTTGATAGAAATTAAAGATGGGATTCGCATTTAGGATAGAAATACACCTAAATCACCTCATTCAGTTGGAAAGGGAGTAAATAATATACTACTTAGGATGAATTATTGCATCACCACTTAATAATTTTAGTTGCAAAAGTCATGTTAGGAAAACAATTAGAGGTTCAAAAGATCATAATCATGCCTTAAATCCTATAAACCATCATACACATAGAGAACTTACCCGCAAAGAATGCATGTTGCACATGATTGCATTTCACACCTTAACATTAGAATATTCTTGCATATTGATTAACTCTACTTTCTATAATTCACTGCTTTTTAGTTTAATTACTTTCATACTTACAAAAACTCCTAAATTCTTGGGTTACTTTTCACACTTGGGTGAGATAATTGTATATACTAAAACAGAGAAATCACTAAGTTTTTAATCCGTATGGGTTCGATATCTGGCTTAAATGTGCGTGGTTGGATGTGAACAGTCATCTTTCCCTTAGGAATCATTCTCAAATCAAGAGATGAAATTCATAGTAATGGATTCGGAGTAATGGATTATTTAGATTTAAATTCTTAGAGCTCGCTCTATTGCACAATCTAGAGTAGAATAGAAGAGTAGCACTTCCTAAATGTCCTGGAACCTCCCAATTATACGTGGCACGCAACACACCCATAGGGAAGACTCTACTAGATATTACTTCATAGATTCACTAGGATACATCAACCTAGGGATCTGATACCAAGTTTATCATATCCTAGCCTAGAGCCTAAGCAAGACCGACACCCGACTCCATCTTTAGCTCGAGCATACCGTTGTTATTGGATTGATACAATGTGCAAACATCTATATATGAAAGAACATATTGAATACACATATGAATATTGAGGTAAATATACAACAGAGATAATTTTGTAAAATCACTACTTTTATATGAAAGTGACCCACTAGTCAAAATTAAGGTTATGGAAGTCCATGAAGCCTCTACAAACTAAAAGCATCTGAACTATCAGTACAAGGTCCCTGACTTAACCTCTATCAAAAGTTATACAAACTCTGAACATGATTACCCCCAAGAGAGTTGGGCTCCCCTAAAGCTGAGCTGAACTAGGCCTACTAAGCTGCTCGTCTAAGAGTGTCTGTACCTACCTAGATTGTATTATAAAACAACATAACAGCCCAGGCAAGGAGGGGCATTAGTATATGAAATCATACTATAAGTAAGATGGAAAAATATATGAAAGATAGGATATTGAGTAGAGGAACTAAAAATGCAAATCTTAAATAGATATACGTAAAACCATCAATAGGGTTTAGAAAGAAATGCATTTGCCCTTTTAGAACCTGTAATTGAAAATACTATCTAAAAGGTCTATCTAAAAATCTGATACTACAATACTATCTTAAAATACTGTGGAGTTGTGGCATAACCGGCATAGTGCACAATGTAGACATCGAGTCCGGTCCCTATGGCCCGACCCGCTAATCCACCAACTACCTTGCCGGGTAGAGGCCTGAACTAAATTAACTTGCTAGTAAGATTTCCCGAATCATCCACCACTTTTGAAGGTATAAATCTAGGGAGGTGTCCAGGCCAACAGTATGCTCCACTCCTATATTAGCAAACACAATTTCCAACACTTGCCTTGAAAGGCTCCTGTCATCTCAATTAGCCATTGCTCCACTTCTAAAAATATTGAGATAGCCTTTGGGCTTAAGATCTATCTGATAACTATTTTAAAAGTTTGGCTTCATCTAAAGGCTCTAACTTTTAAAATATATGCCTTTTTTGAAGGCCGATGATTTTTCCTTGGGCTTAAAACTAATATATACATAAATACTTTTAGAGCAAGAATCTAAATAATTTACAAAGTCATGCTTTTAGCCTTTGAAAGCTCATAGTCATGCTAGGATAATAAATGCTTAACTTAAGTATATCATGTGTGGGACCTTGGCCAAAATCATGACGATAATGATATTCAAAAATAAGCATGTGTGTCCTTGTCCATATACATAATAGCAATCTCAATGTATTTCATAAAATCTGCACTTTTGACTCATAAGGGAAAAATGGTCATTCTTAATATTTTCATGCATAATCAAAAAACCTCATAATCATTCACTTATGAGATATATTTGAGTTAAATCATGCTTGATGTAAAAGGTTTTTAAAACTTTGATCATGGAATCATCAATTCATGGAACAATTTCTCAAAATCATCTAGTCGAACTTTACATGGGTTTAAAGGTAGAGAAATAGTGGGNCCCCAATCAGGTCGGCTATTCCATTTAGAAAAGAAGATATAAATATGGAATCATCAATTCATGGAACAATTTCTCAAAATCATCTAGTCGAACTTTACATGGGTTTAAAGGTAGAGAAATAGTGGGAATAATATGATGTCTCATGTTTTAGGATTACCTTAAATACCTTAATGCTATAAAATAAAGATAATATAAGCTTGAGGAAAAAGCCTGTTACACTTCCTTGCACTAGAGAATGGATTTTCCTTAAAAACCTAGGAAGAGAGAAGCTAAGAACTCAACAATCTAGACTTACATGCAACAAAAACTCATGGGATAAAATTAGAGGAACTTACCTTGGAGCTAGGAGAGCTTGGAAAGAAGGGAGAAGTATGTTCTACCGAGTTGAAGGTGAAGAAAACGAGTATAAAGTCGAGTGGGTCTATTTACAAACCTACAGGGAAAAGCTAAAATTATGGTACCTGGGCCGCTGTTATGGATTGTGGTACAATCTGTGGTCCTAAATAAAATCATGGATTGATCTAAAAAAATTTCACTCCTTTGAAGTATTATCTACAAAACTAGATATGAATCATAAATCCAAGATAAGATCCGTAGATCCTTTCATAACTCCTATCTAGTAGCTCAAAATATCTTAATCTCCAATTATAGTGGAAGATACAGATTGTAGGCTGCCTTCATAAGCCTTAAACAGTAACTTAAGAAAAATGGGACTTCCATTCACGGTTCAGGATATGCTTTATAGATTCTATCTATGGTTTGTGTGTTGCTTCATAAGCTAATTCAATTACTTAGGATTCCTGACTTCCATCTGCAATGGGACTTATGGTGTTATACCCCAGAAGCCCAAAGATCAGACCCAGGAGTTAAAATGGAGAAAAACTCAAAACTGGCACCAGGTATCAAGAAGGGTCGTGAGGTGACCCGTGAGAGCAGCCCACGAGTCGTGATGTGACTTGTGGGGAGGCTAAGTGATGAGTTTGAATACTTGAGAAATGGGATGCCCACGGACGTGACCACGGGTCGTGGGGCAGTGTGAGTAAGAAAAGAGTAGAAAGAGGCAGTGTACCTAAAAGAAGGACCCCACAAGTCGTGGTCAATCACCACGATTCATGGGGAGGGTCGTGAGAAGCAGAATGAAGCAAGGTAAGAATCGGAGACAGTGTACCCAACGAGTGGTGACCATGAGTCGTGGCCAGAGAGGACGAATCATTAGGTCCCTCATGGTGACCATCCGTAATGTCCAAGCAGTGCACCTCACGGGTGTGTTCATGAGTCTTGGTCACTGACCATGACCCATTAGGTCACCCGTGGGACTGATAGTCAGTTTTTCCCTGCGAGTTTTCAAGGGATTTTCAGTAAATTTATACCCTCCTAAACTTTAAAATACGTTTTTAACCATATTTTTAGACTTATTAGTGGGGTTAAATTGTTTATTTCCTCATTCCCCACTCTGACCTTCAGAAAACAGATCATAGAATTCTTTTAGAAACTCTCAAAGAAAGAACCAGGGTAGTCTACTTCTCAGATTCTTAAGGAATCTTTTCGGATTTATTTATCAGGTATATGGGAATTCAACAAGGGAATAGTTCTTCCCTCGTGTCCCCAAATTTCTCCTATTTTCTTTACCAGTACTAGCCCTGCAGATTTTTGAATGTTAAGAAATTCTTAGTAATGCTTCGTTTAATTTATGTGAAATATTATTTTATAATAATTACAGATATTTTTCCACCAGTTTGTGATAGTATTAATGTTTATCCCTGTACATTAAGTGTAGCCCTAGTCCTTAATAGTAGAAAAGACTAGAATCTTGTTATAGTGATTAAACCTTGAAATTTTCTTGATTCTATCAGTGTTGTGGATTCCCATATTATTTTTATATGCTAAATTCTCAATTCGATACATGGTTGCCTAGTTTTAGTCAAAATGTGAGAATACTTAGTGTCAGTCAGAAATGTCAGCTGATCAATTTGCCTACAAAAATTCTCGAGGTGTTAGTAGTACCTCCTAGTTATCAGAATCGGATTCAGAATTCAGTTTCATAGGTCCACTAGGCATTCATGACATTATAGATATAAAGCTCTGACCAGCCTTAGGACCCCAGTATCATATTTTAGTTTATTTTGTAGACGATTACGACGCTTCAAGATAAGCAGCTCTGACCAGTCTTAGAACCTAGTTTCATAATCTAGTCCAATAAGACTCTCAGGGTGCTTTCAGATATGTATACCTTACTATTCTTGGACCTTAGTTTCAAGCTATTAGCCTAGTATTCAGTCTAGGACTATCCAGTGGGAGTAGGACTTAGCACTGCGGACCGGGGTTCCAGTGCACCTAGGTTCTCAAAACTACGATGCCAGCATAGGTTACAGTATTTATTGGCTTGATTGGCCCTAGAATTTTGTGATCACCCAGTTCATGCCTTTATACCCTGGCAAGGTACATTGGGTCCTACCGATGGGGTGTATACATCGGACTCCACGTCTAGCTCACGTGGTTATATGTCGATTATAGACTCTCCCACAATTCAGTTTAGTCTAGTCTCAGTCCAGTACAGTTCAGATTAGTATTCCAGACTTAGAACCTACTTTGGCCATTAGATAGGGTCTTCAAGACCACCTCAGTATTTCAGTTATTCAGTTCAGTAGCTAGTTGGTCATTGCATGTCTTTCAGTTCAGCATTTCTTTTGTTATTTATTCCATTGTGTTATATTCCTCTCACTTACTCAGTACATTAAAAGTACTGACGCATACTTTTATGTTGTATCATTTTATGATACAGCTTCAGGATCTCAATCTCAGCTTCGTTAGCCGATCTCTCATCGAAAACCTCAGCCTTATTAGTTGGTGAGTCCTCACCCTTCAAGGATGGAGACTTATTGTTTTAGTTATACTTTCATTTATTTTATTTAGATTTGGAGTTAGTTGGGGGCTTGTCCCAGAAACTCATCAGTCATAGTGGCTTTCAGAATCATATTGGTATTCAGACCTGTAGTGTTGTTCTAACATTTTCAAAAACTATGAACCAACTTTATTTCTTTCAATTATTTATATTTTTTTCTTTAAATTTCCGCTATATGTATTCTTATATTACTCAGAATGCAGGTGTATGATAGACCAGGGGTTGACTTGGGGTCACTTGTGACTTCAAGTACCGTATTCCGTCTAGGGTGTAAACTCGGGGCGTGACAAACTTGGTATTAGAGAAAGTATCCTCGGATTCTTGAAATTCACATCGAGTAGAGTCCTCTTCATGGGTGTGAAGCACACCACACTTATGACAGGAGGCTACGAGATGTCATCAGGAAAAATTCCCTTTATTTCATACTCCTTTTTGTGCATTGAAATTCAGTTCCAAAACCATTCTCCTAAATCGTGATCTGCTTCATTTTAGTGAATCATGCCTCCAAAATGCGGTAACGGAAGGAGGTCCAGTAATGCTCAGTGACCTGCCACACCAGCCCCGGTAGCACCTTAGGATGACTCAGTGTCTACCGTAGAATTTAGGGCGGCCATTCAGTTGCTCTCCCAAACTGTTACTAACCAGGTGAACCAGCAGGTGGTTCCAATCAACAACAATGGTTCTACAGCAGCTGTCGAGTGCGGGATTTCACCAGGATGAACCCTCCAGACTTTCATGGATCTAAGGTAGGAGATGACCCACATGGATTTGTGGACGAGATTAAGAAGATCACTTGAATTATGGGTGTCAGTCCCTCAGAGAGTGCCAACTTGGCTTCCTACCAGCTAAAAGGGGAAGCCCAGGTCTGGTACAAGCAGTGGAAGGAGAGGAGGCCAGCGGAAGCAGGATCGGTGGAATGGGAGGAGTTCACTTCAACCTTCCTGGACAGATTTTTCCCTTGAGAGCTCAGGGAGGCAAAGGTAGCGGAGTTCATGAACCAGAGACAGGGAAACAGGACCATAGAAGAGTATGCTCTGGAATTCACCAGGTTGTCCAAATACGCTCCAGAGATGGTGGCCGAGCCAAGGCTTGCATAATAAAATTTGTAAATGGGGTGTCGAACCTGGTCCTCAAAGAGTGCAGGACAGTGATGCTGATCAAGGATATTAACCACTATAGTCTGATTGTCTATGCCCAGCAGATTGAGGCCGAAAAACTAAGTGACATGGAGAGAAAGAATAAGAGGGCAAGGACTAGACAATCAGTTTATGGCTACTAGAGGTTTGGCGGTAGCAGCCGCCCACAGCAGCAGCAGCAGAGGGCTCCAACGCCCAGCTCAGCCAATGGCCCTACCTTTTGATCCCGCCAGGATTGGAGGGATGGAGAATCTGGCTCTCAGTCTCAGAGTTATAGTGTCGATAACAGGTATCCATCTTGCCCCAAGAGCGGCAAGAACCACCCATGAGAGTGTCTTTAGGGTCGAGAGGGTTGTTTTGGTTGTGGACAGCTTGGGCATCGGCTTAAGGAATGCCCGTTGGCAGGATGGGGGAGATCACGATCCACTACCTCAGCATCTCCAGCAGACTAACACATCAGGTACAGAGGGCGGTCAATGCTAAAACTATGTTTATGCATTATCATCTCGTCAGAATTAGGAGAACTCACCGGATGTAGTCACGGTTATGTTACGTCTTTTCCATTTAGATGTATATGCCCTACTTGATTCGGGGGCCACATTATAATTTATGACTCCCTACATAGCAGTTCAGTTCGATATCAATCTAGAAGTCCTCTCAGAACCCTTCTTGGTCTCCACACCAATTAGCGAGTCAGTTAGAGTCAGCCGGGTGTATAGAAACTGCCCATTCTCAGTCCTCAATAAAGTCATTCCAGATGACCTTGTAGAGTTATACATGGTCGAATTCAACTTCATCCTTGGCATGGATTGGTTACACTCTGGTTATTCCTTAGTCGACTGCAGAACTAGGGTCGTCAGGTTTCAATTCCCTAATGAGCCAGCTCTAGAATGGTCGGGTAGTAGTTCAGCGCCGAAGGGTAGGTTTATTTCCTACCTTAAGGCCAGGAAGCTTATTTCTAAGGGATGTATTTACCATCTAGTTTGGGTTAAGGGTTCCGACTTTGAGACCCCAACTATCCAGTCAATCTTGATGTCATCGAGTTTCCAGATGCGCTCCCCGAAGATCTTTCTAGAGTTCCTCCTGAATGGGAAATTGACTTCAGCATAGACCTTATTCCATATACTCAGCCCATCTCCATCCCTCCTTATAAAATGACTCCAACTGAACTTAAGGAGTTGAAGGAGCAGCTAAAAGATCTTCTTGATAAGGGTTTTATCAGACCCAGCATCTCTCCCTAGGGTGCTCCATTGCTATCGTGCAAAAGAAAGACTGCACCCTCAGAATGTGCATCGATTACCGTCAGTTGAACAAGGTCACAGTTAAGAACAGGTATCCCTACCTAGAATTGACGACCTATTCGACCAACTTCAGGGGGCCAGCTGTTTCTCCAAAATAAATCTCAATTCAGGGTATGACCAGCTAAGAGTCAGAGAGTGTGGCATACAGAAAATAGCTTTCAGGACTCGGTATGGTCACTTCGAGTTTGTGGTTATGTCCTTCAAATTAACAAATGCCTCTTCAACCTTTATAGACTTGATGAACAGAGTCTTCAAGCAGTATCTGGATATGTTCGTCATCGTATTTATCGATGACATTCTGGTATACCCCAGAAATGAGGAAGAGCATGCTAATCACCTGAGGATAGTACATCAGACACTCAGAGATTGCCAACTGTTTGCCAAGTTCAACAAGTGCAAATTCTGGTTGAAGTCCGTGACTTTCCTGGGTCATGTGGTCTCTGGTGAGGGTATTTAGGTTAATCCTCAAAAGATAGCAGTAGTGAAAGACTGTCCCAAACCTACCTCCCCAACCGAAATCAGAAGTTTCTTGGGCTTGGCCGGTTATTACCAATGCTTTGTAGAAGTCTTTTCTTCTATAGCATCTCCACTAACTAGGCTGACTCAAAAGAAGCTGAAATACCAGTGGTCAGATGCGTGTGAGAAGAATTTCTAGGAGTTAAAAACTCGAATCACTACCGCTTTAGTGTTGACTCTACCAGAAGTATCAGATGGATTTATAGTATATTGCGACACTTCCAAGGCTGGACTCGATTGCGTTCTGATGCAGCGGGGCAAGGTGATAGCCTATGCCTCTGGACAACTCAAAGTTCATAAGAAGAATTATCCAACTCATGACTTGGAGTTGGCGGCGGTGGTGTTCGCGTTGAAAATATGGAGACATTACCTAAGCCTTCAGTATGTATTCAGTCAGAAGGACCTAAATCTCCGTCAGAGAGGGTGGTTAGAGCTTCTGAAGGATTATGACATTAGCATGCTATATCACCCAGGCAAAGCCAATGTGTTGGCGGATGACCTAAGCAGAGTGTATATGGATAGCGTGGCTCATGTTGAGGAAGGCAAAAAGTAATTGGTGAAGGACATTAACAGACTAGCTCGGTTAGGGGTGCAGTTGGTTGACTTAGTTGAGGGTGGAGTGGTTATGCAAAGTGGGTCAGATTCCTCTTTAGTTGTTGAAGTTAAGTCCAAATAGGATGAAGATCCCATTTTTCTTAAACTCAAGAAAGTGGTTCTCAGGAAAGAGGTTGAGGCTTTCTCCAAAGGGGGAGATGGTGTGCTCCGTTACCAGAGAAGATTGTGTGTACCAGACGTTGGTGATTTGAGGCAGCAGATATTGGTTGAAGCACACAGTACGAGGTACTCCATCCACCTTGGTGCTACTAAAATGTACCGTGAATTGCGGAATATTTACTGGTGGAACAGCATGAAGAGAGACATTACCGAATTCATAGTTAAGTTCCCAAACTGTCAGCAAGTAAAAATAGAACACCAAAGACCGAGAGGTATGAACCAGGATATCAGCATACCTATGTGGAAGTGGGAAGACGTAAATATGGATTTTATTGCGGATCTACCTCGAACTCGTTGTCAACATGATTTCATCTGGGTAGTAGTACACCGGATGACTAAGTCAGAACATTTTCTCCCAGTTAAAACTACAAATTCGTTTGAGGACTATGCTAGACTTTACATTCGGGAGTTAGTCCGGCTTCATGGGGTGCCATTATCCATCATCTCAGACAGGGATACCCAGTTCACCTCACATTTCTCTAAGCCTTTTTCAGAAGGGACTTGGCACCCAGGTCAAGCTCAACACAGCTTTTCAACCGCAGGCAGATGGGCAAGATGCACGGACTATTCAAAACCTAGAAGATATGTTGAGAGCGTACGCGATCGATTTCAAGCGCAGTTGGGATGACCACTTGTCTCTTATCGAATTTGCATACAATAATAGTTATCACTCCAGCATCCAGATGGCCCCATTTGAGGCATTGTATGGTAGAAGGTGAAGGTCTCTGATAAGGGGCATATTTATATGCCAAATCGATACTCAAAC
>JACEIK010001129.1:105652-119691 GCA_018107945.1 Datura stramonium
TCACCCCGTATTCCTATTCCTGTGGGTTCGACAATCCGGTTCTTCAAAAGAGCCACTTTATTACTTGTACGACCCGTACACTTGCGGGCTCATCAGTCTCCTATTGGATGATTTGAGGTTGGTGAATCTACAATAATCAGGCCAGACTCGGTTCATTAAGCTATGCAGAAGGTACAGCTCATCAGAGAAAGATTGAAAATAGCTCAGATCCGTAAGAAATATGATGTTGATGTGAGGAGAAGAGATTTGGAGTTTGCTGTGAATGACTGGGTCTATCTAAAATTTCACCCATGAAAGGGGTGATGAGGTTTGGGGAAGAAGGGAAAGCTCAGCCCAAGATATGTAGGACCCTACAGAATTCTGAGGTGAATTGGAAAAGTAGCCTATGAGCTGGAATTACCTTAGAGTTGGCTTCTGTGCACCCAGTATTCCATGTGTCACTATTGAAGAAATGCAATAGTGATCCAACTTCAATTGTGCCACTAGACAGTGTAGAAATAAAGGATAGCCTCTCATACGAGGAGGTCCCAGCCCAGATCCTTGACCATCAGGTTCGTAAGTTGAGGAACAAGGAGGTAGCTTCAGTCAAGGTCTTATGGAGGAATCAGCATGTCGAGGGAGCTACATGGGAAGACGAAGCGGATATGATGGCTAGATACCCACACTTTTCTCTACCGGCTCAGCTACGTCTTGAGATATCAGTTTTTCACTGAACTCTATTTTGTTTTCATATTCAGTTCATGTGTTCAAGTTTCTTTTATGTATATGGATGTATGTACGATTCATGAATTCAGTTTAGCTATGTAGCTTGAATCGGAGGTAGTCATTCTGTCAGTTTTCAGTTTAAATTAGCAGTATTTGAATATGATGATTGCATTTCTTTGCTTTTTTGTATGTTTTCCAACATTCAAGGATGAATGTTCCCAAGGGGGAGATATTGTTATACCCCGGAAGCCCAAAGATCATACTCGAGAGTTATAATGGAGAAAAACTTAAAACTGGCACCAAGTATCAGGAAGGGTCGTGAGGTGACCCGTGAGNTCCAACATCCTCAAAGACCCCCCACCCGTGAGAGCAGCCCACGAGTCATGATGTGACTTGTGGGGAGGCCAAGTGATGAGTTTGAAAACTTGAGAAATGGGATCCCCACGGACATGACCACGAGTCGTGGTCAGGCCCCACGACTCGTTAGGTCAGTCGTAGGGTGGGGTGAGTAAGAAAAGAGTGGGAAGGGGGAAGTGTACCTAACGAAAGGACCCCATGAGTCATGGTCAGTCACCACAATTCTTGTGGAGGGTCGTGAGCAGTAGAATGAAACAAGGAAAGAATCAGAGACAGTGTACCCAACGAGTGGTGACCACGAGGCGTGTCCAGAGAGGACAAATCATTAGGTCCCTCGTAGTGACCATCTGTAATGTCCAGGCAGTGCACCTCACGGGTGTGACCATGAGTCGTGGTCACACTACGACCCGTTAGGTCACCCGTGGGGACTGACAGTCAATTTTTCCCTGTGAGTTTTCAAGGGACTTTCAGTAAATTCCTACCCTTCTAAAATTTAAACTATGTCGTTTTAACATATTTTCAGACTTATTAATGGGGTTAAACGGTGTTTTTCCTCATTCCCCACTCAGACCTTCAAAAAACAGATCGTAGAATTCTTCAGGAACTCTCAGAGCAAGAACAGGGCAGTCTACTTCTCCTCAGATTCTCAAGGAATTTTTTTGGATCTCTTTATCAGGTATGTGGGAATTCAAAAAGGGAATAGTTCTTCCCTCGTGTCCCAAAATTTCGACCTATTTTCTTTACCAGTTCTAGCCCTGTAGATTTTCGAATGTTAAGAAATTCTTACTAATGCTTCATTTAATTTATGTGAAATATTATTTTATAATAATTAGAGGTATTTTTCCACCAGTTTGTGATAGTATTGATGTTTATCCCTATACATTAAGTGTAGCCCTAGTCCTTGATAGTAGAAAAGACTAGAATCTATCTATAGTGATTAAACCTTGAAATTTTCCTGATCCTATCAGTGTTGTGGATTCCCATATTATTTTATATGCTAAATTCTCAATTAGGTACATGGTTGCCTAGTTTTAGTAAAAATGTGAGAATACTTAGTGTCAGCCAGAAATGTCAGCTGATCAGTTTGACTACAGAAATTCTCGAGGTGTTAGTAGTACCTCCTAGTTATCAGAATCAAATTCAGAATTCAGTTTCATTGGTCCACTAGGCGGTCATGACACTATAGATATACAACCATGACCAGCCTTAGGACCCCAGTATCAGATTTTAGTTTGTTCTATAGATGGTTATGACGCTTTCATATAAGCAGCTCTGACCAGTCTTAGAACCCAGTTTTAGAATCTGGTCCAATAAGACTCTCAGGGTGCTTTTAGATATGTATACCTGACTAGTCTTGGACCCCGGTTTCGATCTATCAGCCTAATATTCATTCCAGTGAGAGTAGGACGTAGCACCAAGTGGACCAGGGTTCCAGCGCACCCAGGTTCCCAAAACTATGTTGCCAGCATAGGTTACAGTATTTATTAGCCTGATTGGCCCCAGACTTTGTGATCACCCAATTCATTCCTTTATACCCTAGCAAGGTATATCGGGTCCTGCCGATGGGGTGTATACATCGGACTCCACGTCTAGCTCATATAGTTATATGTCGGTTATAAACTCTCCCACTAGTCAGTTCAGTCTAGTCTCAGTATAGTTCAGATCAGATCAGTATTCCAGGCTTAGAACATGCTTTGGCCATCATATAGGGTCTTCTAGAGCACCTCAGTATTTCAGTTATTTAGTTCAGTAGCTTGTTGGTCATTGCATGTCTTTTAGTTCAGCATTTCTTTTGTTATTTGTTCCATTGTGTTATGTTCCTATCACTTATTCAGTACATTCAAAGTACTGATGCATACTTTTATGTTGTATCGTTTTATGATACAGCTGAAGGATCTCAGTCTCAGCTTTGTTAGTTGATCGCTCATCGAAGACCTCAGCCTTACTAGTTCCTCATCCTTCGAGGAAAGAGATTTATTATTTTAGTTATACTTTCATTTCTTCTATTTAGATTTGGATTTAGCTGGGGGCTTGTCCCAGCAACTCATCAGTCATAATGGCTTTCAGATTCATATTGGTATTTCAGACTTGTAGTGTTGTTCTAACATTTTCAAACACTATCAACCAGCTTTATTTCTTTCAAGTATTTATATTTTTGCTTTAAACTTCCGCTATATGTATTTTTATATTACTCAGAATGCCGGTGTATGATAGACTAGGGGTTGACTTGGGGTCACTTGTGACTTCAAGTACCGTGTTCCGTCCAGGGTGTAAACTTGAGGCGTGACATACGGCTCGTATAGCATCTGGGACCACTTGCATAGTAGAATTCTTTGAAACTTCTTACTTTTGGTATTTAAACTCTTGGACACTTTCACATTTGGTAAAGGACTTCACACCTCAAATACTCTTCGCGAATCACATGCAAAATTACGTATTAAGGTCGAGAATTCTTTTTGAGGGTATGAGGTGTTACACAGAGCTAGATTAATTTGTTGAACAAAAGGACCTATTGGAGAAAGTTCTGTTCATAGTGCAGAGTTGATAGATGATGAAGAGGTATATGAGTGCCTTCACGTCCTTGACATGTGTGCTTACGTGCGAGAATAAAAAATTTGAGGATCTTGAAAGGCCTTCCAAATGGAAGAAACCAAATCCCTCCATTGAGGAGGCCTCAATTCTTAAAATTAAACCCTTACCTTCTCATTTATGTTATGGTTATTTAGGTAGTGATAACACTATCCATAATCCTTTCTATGGTTTTGAATGATATATAGGTTGAAAGGGTGTTGCGAGTGATAAGATAGAATCCAAGCAATTGGTTGGTCGATAACTAACATTTGGGGTATTAATATATCCTTCTACATGCATAAAATATTATTAGAAGATGAGGCCAAATCGAGTATTAAGTAGCAATGCAGATTAAGCCCAATAATGAAGAAGGTAGTGAAAAAAGAAGTGATCAAGTGGATGGACGCGTGTGTGATATACCCCATCTTAGATAGCCATTGGGTGAGCCTAGTTAAGTGTGTTTCCAAGAAGGTGGGCATAATATAGTATAAAATGATAAAACTGAGATGGTGTCGCAAAGAACAGTAATACGATAGCTGATTTGCATTGACTATCAAAAACTGAACACTACCATTAGAGAAGACCAGTACCCATTATCATTCATAGATCAGATATTGGATCACTTAGCTGGGCATGACTATTACTTCTTTTTGGATGGTTAATCAGGTTATAACAAAATTATAATCGCACTCACGGATCAATAGAAGACCGCGTTAACTTATCCTTATGGCACCATTGTATTCCAAAAAATGCCCTTTGTCTTGTGCAATGCTCCAGGGACCTTTCAAAGATGCATGAGGGATATGTTTACCGACTTAATGGAAAAATATATGAAAGTGTTCATGGACAACTTGGAGACTCTTTTGATGAATGTCCAGGGCATGTAAATGCAATACTAGTGTGATGTATAAAAATAAATTTGATTTTGAACTGATAGAAGTACCACTTCATGGGACGGGAAGGTATTGTGCTTAGACGTAAGATATCCCATGTAGGTATAGAATTCGACAAGGCCAAGGTCAAAACAATTGAGAAATTATCGCACCCTCTCTGTGAAAAAAGTGCATAGTTTCTTAGGGCTTGCTGGATTTTATTGCCGATTTATTAGGGACTTCTCAAAAATTGCAACTTCAACGTGTATATTACTTGACAAGGACATGAATATTGAGGTTGATGCAACCTATCTGAAAGCTTTTGTGGAGCTAAAAAGGATATGATGACTGCACTAATTATCATTGCACCTAACTGGGCCATACCATTTATACTAATGTGCGAAGCGAGTGATTTTGTAGTCCGGGAAGTCCTTGGGAAGAATAGGAACAAGAGAGTTCTTCCTATTTACTACACTATCAATACTCTTGATGCAACCTAAAAGAATTATATTATCATTGAAAAGGGGTTGTTATCTGTGGTATATTCCTTTGACAAGTTTCATGCATATTTAGTAGGAACCAACGTAATTGTGTACACAGACCACACAACATTGAGATATTTATTCACCAAGAAAAATATGCAAAATTGAGACTCATCTAATGGGTCATACTATTACAAGAATTCATCATAGAGGTCTAAGATAGGAAAGGAACAGAAAATCAAGTCTCTGATCATTCGTCCAAACTATAAGGTGGGGATCATGTTATAGATAATGTGGAGATCATAGAGACATTTCCTAATGAGTAATTTTTTGCCTTCAATGCACCGGAACTACCATGGTATTCATACATGGTGAACTTTCTAGCAAATGATGTCTATCCCCTAGATGCAACTCAAGAGAGTAAGATGAGATTCCACATGACAACAAATTTTATATTTGGGAATAGCCTTATTTGTACAAGTTCGGTCCATAACATTCGATTAGAAGATGTGTTCCTCAAAAAGAAGTGAAAGTTATAATTGAGAATTACCATTCTTCACCCTATAGTGTCCACTATAGTGGCGATAAGACATCCGCGAAAATACTACAGTATGGCTTCTATTGGCCCACTCTATTCCAAGATACACATGCATTTGTAAAGTCTTACAATAGTTGTCAGAGAACTCAAAATATATCAAGATGCTGAGAAATATTTGTTACACTCTGAATTTTTTTTAATGATTATTTGATGTTTATATGTCGTATGAAGGGAATTATAGGTTGTATGTTGGTTGTAGATGACAAGGGAAACATGTGCAAAGGGAAAAACGAAGAGTATGTGAAGTTTGTAAGTAACGGTCAATTTTAAATGGACATATCTCAAAATATATACTGATTTATATGTCCTATAACTTATCAAATGAAAAGTATTTGAGTCTAGTCAACAGTAAAAAAAACCGCTCGTCAATCAAAGTTCGGAGTAAAAAGTTATGCTCGTTTGAAGACAATACTATCAGCAGGGAAAGCGTTGTGGCATGTGGGGGCCGAGACAGGCAGGCAGTAGGTGCGCGCACACGCGCGCAAGAGGGCACATCGCACAGGAGACGCACATGGGCACCGCCGAGCCTGCCTATATAAAGTAATTTTGAGCTAAAAAGCTCATTTCTACTCCGTTTCACCTCATTTTTTTCAGAATTAAAAGTCCTATCACATGGAAAAAAGATATCCCAGGTAAGAAACTTCACTCTTGTCTCTTTTGGTCTTTGGGAAGAGAACCTTGGAAGAAAGTCATGGCTTGTTGTTGTCTTGTAGTTGATTGTAGTGTTCCTACATTTTTAGCTGGTTCTAGGCAGAGGAAAGAGTAGGATTCTACTCCTACTTTAGCTAATAACATCTCCAAGAAAGGGTAAGTAATTCCCTTTTTGATTTCTTTGAGTCTATAAGGTTAAAACTTGGAGGTAAGGTGATTGCATATGCTTCCAGACAACTGAGGAAANCTAATAACATCTCCAAGAAAGGGTAAGTAATTCCCTTTTTGATTTCTTTGAGTCTATAAGGTTAAAACTTGGAGAATGTTGTAGTATTATGTTGTTGTTTCTTTGTGTGTTCTTGTGGCATATTGCTACCCAATTTTTCCAGAACCTTGATGAATTGAAATGCTGCTTGTTGTGTTTGTAAATTGGACTTGGAAGGAGCCTTAAGGTATAAGCTTGAAAGGAAGGTTTTCGGCAAAATTAGAGTCAACGTGTCAAGGTATGTAAAGGTGAACCTTTCATTATTTTTCAAGAACGAAACTAAGTCATTGAAAGGACCAATATTCCTATGTTTTTAAAATCATATTGAGGTATGTATGATATTTTCCAAAGGGTTGGAAGCACTAGGAATAAAGCTTGAATCGTTAAAAATGTTTGAAGCGAACAAATGTGAAGCGAAAGAAGAAATTTTTATACGCTTTTTGTCATAGTTGTAAATTGAGTATGAAGTCCCCTTAACGTGGGCACCATGAGTTGGTCCTTTGTAGTATATTGTATATGTGATATTGAATATATGTCAAGATCTGGTCACTAAGTGAAATTGGTAAGAAATTCTAAGACAACAACATATGATCGAACTTAAGCTAAGAAGATGACGCTAAGCCGATTGAGGGTAAACGAGCTTATTGAAATGACATTTTCATAATATGGTTATTCCCTACAATATGTTTATGTTTTAAAGTGTTTAAGGTAAAATGGATATTTTAGGTTTCCCCTCCTTAGAGCTAAGCAAGCGGGGTGTAACGAATAAGCTAATTCAATAGATGTTAAAAAGAAAAGCGTGGCTAAGTTGTTAATCCTTTTGAGATGTTATAAAAAGGGAAGATAAGAGTAAATGTTACACCTATTAAGGTGACATGTGAGTAATATGCTCTCTGCCCATAATTTCTTTCTAGAACCATTGAACGACATTAAAATATAAGCAAGGCGAGATTTAGCAGATAGAGTTGTCAATTAGGTAAAGAGGTAAGTGCGTATAAAAATTGATGGAATAGTGAACACGAGAGTAAAGAGTTGATTGTAGAGTGAATCATGTTTGGCAAAGAAGTTAAGATGAATAAGAAAGTAGAGCTAAAGGTTGTTAAATTAGACGATACAAGTTACAATTATGAATAAGTTAGGCAAACAGCTAGGAAGATTAACCCTGTTCTAAAGACGTTTAGTAAAAGAGTTATAAATAAAATTGCTTCTGTTCAGTAGCTGTTAAGTTGATTAATGTCCAATAAAGTGTTAACTTCTTATGAAATGATTAGAATCGAATATTTTTGAGATAGTGACTCAAGTTAAAGAGAAGTTTTTCATTATGTTTTCAAACGATTTTGTTCAGTTATCCATTCTAAGTGTTGAAGTTATTTTTCAAATATTAAGGGGGTTAATCCTAAAGTTTCTAAGCTATGCATAGTGATTCCCAGCTTTCTTAAGCTCCTCAGTTAATTACAAAGTTATGTAAGTCAATCCAGCATCATCCGAATTACGGCTGTAAGTCTTTTTTTTCCTATAAGGCAGCACTTAGAGAGTTACTTATAAGTTCCCAAGTTGAACAAATCCCAATCTCAGATTCTTAAAGTCTATTATGCTAATATAAGAAGTTTTCAAGAGATCATATTTCGAGAATCATGCTAATGTCTCGGTCAAGCATTTGAAGTTGCGTACAAGCCTAAGAACTCAAGTCTTTGTAAGTCTTTCCAGTAAGAAGTCTTAATGTATATGATTTTCATGTCATAACATACAGTTGAATTCTTTTAGTTATATTCAAGTCATACATCCATATGTTTAGCTCTTGTTGATTTATCATTTGAATTTTCTAAATTCAAAGGAGAGATTCTCCCATGTACCAGTGTTCCTAATGTCTAAGCAAGTATAAGAACATGCTATGATAATAATCAGTTAATCTCAGAACTTTGAATACCAGGAAGTTTCGAGAGGTCACTTAGTTAACTAAATACGTTAAACAAGAAGTCTAATACGTTGTATGTATGTAGTTCAGCTCTCAGCTTTATGTATATGCTAAGCATTATGACAAAATAACTCCAAGTTCCAAGTTATAATTCTCATGTTTATAATTTCCATGTTTTCCTGCAAATAAGACAAATGAATTAAGAACTATATGTGCTCATCGACGTGATAAGTTTGATAATAGAATTCCAGTATATAGTTGTTGATACATGTAAAGGAACCACCCCATGGGCAGTATATATATATTGTTCTCAGATGTCAAAGGATTGTATAGAAATGAGAATCTATGTGCTTCTACTCAATCGATACGTTAAATTGGTAAGATTATCTATAGGACATTACTTGTAAGTCTACTAAAAATTTTATGTTGTCTAAACCTCCTGAAAGTCTGTTGAGTCACTGAGTTGACATGTTTGTATATAATTTGACAACTTTACATGATATATGTGCATATTTGCTAATTTTACATGGTAGATGTAGTCACTTGCATTTATATGTTACGAAAGAGACCTACTACAGCCATAGATTTAGCATTTGTCATTTCAATGCTATACGTGTTAAATTGATTCAGGATAAGATTTATCGGCTCCATTCATGATTATGATTGAGATATTTTTATTTTATCTCAGTATGATACACCCGCTGGAGATATTTTTATTTTACCCCGATATGATACACCGACTGGAGATATTTTTATTTTACCCCGATGTGGTACACCAGCTGGAGATATTTTTATTTTGTCCTGGTGTGGTACACTAGCTGGAGGCATTTTTACATGAATTTTATAGTCGGTTGGCCGCCAGCATTACAGTTATAACTTCGTTAGTGCATTACTTTATTGCATTTGCACTTCAGTATTGAGTTTATTGTCACGTTTCAGTTTCCAGGATTTCAGGTTGTTACTATTCCTTATTTCTAGATCATTTATCATTGTTATCTTATATGTTTATAGTTTTTAGCCCTTCATACCAATATATTTCATTCGTACTGACGTCCCTTCGCCTGGGGACCTGCGTTCGTGCCGTAGATGTAGGTAGAGGCCGGGATTGTCAGTTGCAATAGCAATTTGTGAGATCAGCGGATGTGTCTGTATGTTCATTTCTTCCTTGAGCTAGGACTTACTTATTTCAGCTTGAGTTTTGAGTTGTAGTTACGGGTAGGTCGGAGCCCTGTTCCGACCATCAGTTCAGTTTACTCAGTAGAGGCTTTATGGACTTAGTATATATAGTATTTTTTTTCAGTTTTTGGCCTTGTCGGCTTTCGGCGGCTTGGTTTAGAATAGTCATGGCCTTATCGACATTTCAGTTTTCTATTTGCAGTAGTTGAGACCTTATGGTTCTATATGTTTACTCCAGTTGATTGTGACAGGTAGCCTGGAAGGCCTAGGTGTTACAGTTACAGATGCTATATAGTCGGCTTCCCAGTTAGTCAGGTATTAGGAGCCAGTTGCACCCTCCCCTAGTTTTGGGGCATGACAATATCGTTAAATGGAATTATAGAGATTGAATTATTTGACTACTGGGGCATTGACTTCATGGGACCTTTAAGTCCATTAAAGGGAAATAGGTACATCTTACTGGCGAAGTGGGTGGAAGCCATTCCACTCCCGACTAATGACACAAATGTGGTGGCTAAGTTCTTGAAAAAGAATATGTTTACTCGTTTTGGAAAATCCAAGAGCCATATAAGCAACAAAGGTACTCATTTTTTGCAACAAGTAGTTCAATAATTGCTTTCAAATATGATGTAAAGCAAAAGGTGGAAAATTCATATCATCCGCAAACCAGTGGATGGGTGGATATATCAAATAGGGAGATCAAGACAATTTTAGAGAAGACTGTGAGCATTAATTGAAAGGAATGGGCATTAAAGCTAATGATGCTTCTTGGGCTTATAGAATTGCCTACAAAATGCCTATCAGGACTTCTCCATATCAGTTGATTTTTGGTAAGGCATCTCATCAACCAGTCGAGTATGAACACAAAGCATACTGGGCAATCAAAAAGCTGAATATGGACATGGATGCAACACTAAAAAGAGGTTGTTACAGCTACATAAGCTTGAAGAGTTTCGCCGAGTGCATACGAGAATGTGAAGCTTTAAAAATAAAGGACCCAAAGATGGCATGAAAATTGCATACAACATTCTGTCTTTAAGGTTGGATAGAAAGAGTTATTATATAATTCAAGACTTAAATTGTTTGGGGGGAAGTTAAAGTCAAAGTGGACAAGACCGTTTGAGGTGGTCCATGTGACTGCACATAGAGCAGTTGAGCTAAAAAAGAGTAATTAAAGCAGAACCTTCCTAGTGAACAGGTAGAGAGTTAAACACTACTTTGGAGGGGCCACTGAATATTATAAAACCTCCACCACCCTTAAAAGAGATTGAGGGGACCTGCATTATGCCGCAAATTAAATCAGGAGCTGCTTGCGAGGTAATTCAACCTTGTATTTACTTTTTAATTATTGTTTGTTCAGGCTAATGGCATGAGTTATGGTGTGTTTTTGCAGCATTCTAAGATTTTGGATCACGGGAGAAAGGAAAAGAACACCTAAACAAGGTCTGACATGGAAGAACAAGGAAAATAGGTTAAAAAAATAGTTTGTCGTGTCACACACTATTACGCATCCTACATCGCGATAGGCAAAATTAATAGAAGAGTAAATTATTTTTAAATAGCCTGCCACGTTGCACACTACTACGCAGCACGCATCACTATGGGCCAAATCAATACTGATCTGTTTTTTTCGGTTTAGTTAAAAATAAAAGTTGGGGGAAGGGGGGTTGAGCCAAGGTTTTTAAAACCTATCCTTCCTCTTCTTTTTCTCCCCTCTCACTTTATACTAATCTCTCCACCCTCTCTAACACATACAAACCCTTCCAACTTCATACTCTCTTCAAGAGTCAAGGTATGTTTCTTACTCCCCCTCTTGTGCTTGGTAAGCATGTAGATAATAGTAGTTTTTTTATGTGTTTTTCTCCTTTTGAAATCCCATGCCATACCCTTTCATTATTTTTTACCCCAAGTTGAAATTGTAACTTGTCATTAGTAATATTCTTGGGCGGGGATGATGTAAAATTTCTCACTCATGGAATTGAGATGATTTGTGAGTACTAATGTGCTTGATTGTGTTGATAATATATGCTTGCTTCCATTGATAAAAAAAGTTGAACTCTTTATGCATATGAAGTGTTTTAAAAATTGCTGAAGAAAGAATTTTTATGGATGTGTAGCATGAAACTAAGTGTGAGATAGTCTAAATCCCTTTATACAAAGAACTAAACATACATAGCATGAAACTAAGTGTGGAATAGTCCTTACCCCTCTTTTGCCACGAAATTAAGTGTGGGGTTGTGTCCTGTAGAATAGTTTCTGATGGGCTATCTTCTTGCAGGAATAAATGTCTCAAAAGCTAAAATGCACTAACACCGGCAAGTCTCAAGTTGCATCTAGCAGTCGAGCTAAGAATAAGAGAATGAGAATAGAGGAACCTCTAAAAGATCCAATTGATCACTCGAAAGACATTGTTTCCTAAGTAGTTAATCGAAATAGTGGTTGTTGAACCATATGGGTAGAGGTGGTTCTAGAAATTTGTGTCAATAGTGCCCCTAGTCCTGAAGTGAGGATTGACATAGTGTCCCTGAGGAATAAGTTTTTGCCATTTCATGCTAGCATCATGGCTATAGCCTTGAGAAGATTGATTGTTACTCTGGGGAGGCCAACATAGACATGGTCAAGGAGTTTTATGCGAATTAAGAATCGGGCACTAATTTGGAGAAAGAATATGTCATCCTTATCATATGAAGGCAAGTCAAGTTCTCCTACCACATCATCAATAATTTAATGGAGTTTCCTGACATGCCATCAGAGAGATTTGAAGCATTCTACAAGCACCCAAATTATAGGGTCATCTGCCACACCGTGGCAGGAAGAATTCTCGGCAACTTGGGATAGGGACGCAAGTTGGCGCCACAATCACTACAAGAGACCCCACTTGTGTAGGATACAAGGGTGACACTTCGATTCATCAATAATAGGATTATGCCTTTCAAAAATAACACTATGGGGATAATTATGCTAACAAACATAGCCAAGGTGCAAGCAGAAGGAAAGGATTGCTTATTATACCCAAGCATGTTGACTCAATTATTCCATGCAACATTGATTCTAGATTATGATAGAGTTGATATGGAGCTTGCCCATTTGGAAAAGGCTTTTGACATCATAATGGTGATAGCATCAAGGATCGATGGGAGTGCCAACCTTATCGTGGAGCAAGGCAGACTTCATAGAGCAGTCCATTTAGTTGCTCTTTGTGGACCTGAAAATCATAATAGAAAATGAGCAGGCTAGCTTAGAAGAATTAGAGAAAATGGTGCCCTTGTGCCTGCCACTTGGGCATTCTTGGGACTTGATGAGGACCCTCCACTACCACAAGATAAAGATACTAATTTGGAGGGAGACGACGACCTAGAGGATCCAGGGAGTCCCTTTACCCCCTCATTTTCTTTTTATTTTCTGCATTGAGGACATTGTAGTATTCTAAGTGCGGTTGGGGGTTGTACCAACATATTTTGCCGTCCAAGGATGAGTATGCCATAGATTTAGCATATAAAACTAATGATGAAATATGATGAAAACTACAAAAATATTTTGGGATTCTTGATTAGTGTAGTCATTCATAGTAGTTTCTTTGTCCCTCATAGGAGGCATATCTTATCCACCCCTTGATTTTTCTTTTGAACACAGTTTTTTTTCGAGGGGGGACCTTTGAACCGGGTATCTTTTGATTTTTAGAAATAGTTTTTTTAGTGATAGGAATAACATGTCCTGACGATAGATGGTTGACAACATCTTGAGGGAAAATTAGTCATTAGTTCATAGTTAAGGGACTTCAACCTTTAGGAACAACTTGAATGCTAGGTGCTCGACTGAGGTGCTAACTTGACCAATTAACGCAACTCTTGAATCTTAATAAATACAAACATACAAGAAAAAATGAATGATCCTTTTTTTTAGAAACTCCTAAGCCTATCTTCTTGACTCATGTTTGTTAGCATTGACTTACTTTGAATTATTGATATTGTCATTGGAACTTGAAGTCTGCATAAAACTGTCTTGTTGTCAAACATGTTCCATGTGTAATTGTGAGGTAAATTAACTGCTATTCCATGCTATCATAGTTATATCTAGAACTTGTCTATCGTGTTTGTAAAGAGACATAAAGAATGTTATATTTAGGAAGTGATAGAGATATCTCTTTAATTACCATGTTTCGATATACTCTCTTTTACCCACCCATGTGATTTGTCCTTAGTTAGCCCCATTGAGTCGTTGACCTATTCTTTTGATAACCACAATAAAAGCCAAATTTCCTTTTCTCCTATTGCAAATTCTTGATCCCCTTAACTCCTTAAGGCACTTAGACTCTTTTTGAGCACTTAAAAGTGATTGAAAAGTAAGAAGGAACATGAAAAAGGGGAGGTGGAATTGGGGAATTGGAGGAATAAGTTTTAGGGTGTATGTTACGAAAATATGAAAAACTAGAATCCATTATTGCTAT
>JACEIK010001129.1:130928-163302 GCA_018107945.1 Datura stramonium
ATATATACGAGTTGTTTTAACACTAAGAATCCTTAAATATAAGCAAAAAGGTTTACAAAAGATTCCTAAAAAATTACAAACATATATTTACCATACACGAGTACTATCACATATTGATAGCGGCTAACACCTCTTTCAAGTTGGTGCATGAAGATCCTCAATGCCCAACTTGAGCATGAGGTGATCATACAGTGATTTGCTTAGTGCCTTCCTAAAAATATCTATCAGTTGTTCATGGGAAGAAACGAAACTGGTAGAAATAGTCCCCTATCTCGTCATGATTGAAATGACAGTATCCACTTTAATATATTTGGTTGAAATATCAAATGCTTGGTTATGTGTAATGTGGCTTGACTGTCGCAATAAGGATGAACAGGGGAATTGTAAGTTACTCCTAGACTAGACAGAACTTCCTTCAACTATTTTATCTCATATATTGTCATTGCCATGGACTGTTACTATGCTTCTATAGATGAACGAGATATAGTATATTGCTTCTTAGTACAAACCTATAAAAGAACGGTGAGTCAAAGAAACAGTTGGCCCAGTCATAACAACACCACCCATATAGATGCAAATCACATTCATTATGCACGAAAACTCCATTGACTCGAATTTCCTTTCAAATAGCGGACAATCTGGGAAGCATCTTTCCAATGTTCCTCACTTAGTTGTTGCATGAATTGAGAAATAATATTGTCACAATAGGACAATTCTGGTCGCGTAAAACAAACATAAATGAGTCCTCCAACCAAACATTGTCAGTCTAGCTGATGATTCTGCTCCGAAGGAACTCCCACAAGTTTATCACCCAATAAACCAGTCTTCTATGTCCAATACATATTTCTGCTGGCTCAAGAAAATTCGATCAAAATTCCTTGAAACCTCAACTCTCAAAAAATATTTCAAATCGTCCAAATCCTTTATGAGAGAAGATCAGTAAGATAGGCCTTGATTGGTCTAAAAACTGTAGGACCAATGCCAGAAATAATTAAATCATTGACATAAACAAGGACATTTATTTGAACCTCACCATTTTGTAGAGTAAAAAGAGAATAGTGAGAATATGAATGCTTGGACCCATAGTCATGTGAGGCAATTGATAATTTGCAAACTAACATTGTAGTGTTTGTTTCAACCCATAAAGCGATTTTCGGATTCTAAACACCTTCCACATATAGGAAAGTCATCGTTTGGACCATCGGAGTAAGTGTTTTAGTGTAGTCAATTCCTTCCACTTGATGATTTTCAAAGATAATGAGAAGTGCTTTATATCATTCAATAATGTCATTAGAGTTGTATTTTATCTTGTAAACCAACCTGTAATCAAGAGCTCTTTTATCAGTTGGCAAATCTTCTATCACCCTATCCCATTATTCTCCAATGTATGTATGTCTTGATACATTGCTTCCTCCACCATGTGTATCTCTGTTATAGCTTCTGAGAAAGCCACAACAATTCTTGTACTGTAGTAATTGCTACAAGACATTTTGGTATCTCATAGAAATTCATTAAAATTCACATAGTGTGTGCTATGGGATAGGATGTACCTGAGTGATGCAAAGGAGTACGTGAATGACAAGATGGACATATTTTTGTATCCTATTGGTAAAAGAATCACGTAACCAAATTGATAATTATTTTTTATGCTGTCTGCGTTCTAATTTCTTCTCCTCTATTATTTTCGTTCCTACTTCTTGATTGTTGTTCTTCTCAATTAACCTCACTAGCTTGGGCAGGATCCATGCCCCCTCACTTTAAATTCTTCATCATTACCAACTTTCTCTGTAGATACTCCCTTGTCTAATTTATTGCTCAATTCAGATATCCATAATGCGAAAGAAAATTCAGTGTAGAAAAATGAAGATTTCAAAAAACAAAATGCTCTTTCATCTCTAAATTATACATCTTTTATCCCTTCTTTTCATAGGGATACCCAAAAATAATACACCTACAACTTCTATTTGAAATGTTATCACTTGCTCCTTGATTGTGCGCATAACACAACGAGCCAAACATCCAAAGGTGATCGTACTCAGAAACCCGACCATGCAAAATGTCATAAGAAGTCTTTCCATGTAAAGTGAGGACGAATTTTGATTTAATAAAATGACCCAAAGTAAAAACACATTTCCTCCAAAATTGTCATGAACCAAAATCCCAAATGATCATGATGACACCTATCTTAATCCATTGGTAAGTAAGTGATTTTGGGCATATTTGTACATCCACTTACCATATATTTACCCATGTTTTGTCTTGTTTTGATAGTATTAAACACTTATAGTTGCATGTTTTGATTGAAAACTCTTAATTGCAAACTAACAAGTGTAAGGAGATATTTTCTAGGAAAATATGGTGAAAACCAACCGGAATGAGCTATATAGGAAGATTTGAAGCTTTGGAGCGAATTCAAAAGAGTTTTCGGGTGAACCCAAGTTGGGGGTTTGGTTGGTGCGGCATGCCAAGGTTTAAACTTCAGAAAAATATCAGCCAGCTAGATGGCGCTTTAGCTGGGCCAATGTGCTAGGGTGAAAACTTCAGCCAACAGGTTGGCACTTTGAGAGGCGCGACACACTAGAGGCCATCTCGAAATGTGATTTTTTATATCCCAATTTGTTTTCGACTCAATTTTTGTATGGACTCTTAGCTACACTTACTAATAGTCCCTAAAACGTCTTGGAACATAACTTTTGACCTAAAAAAGAGTCACAAGTCACCGTGGATGCCAAAGAAAATTAGTTTTATCTTTTTTATCGGTATTATCTTTATATTTTTCTTTGGATGATTTGTTGTAATTTCTCCATGTCTATGTGGAGCTAAACTTCTTGTTCTAGGATTATTGTAGTTGTATGATTCTTTTTTATGAACACGAATTGACTTGCTAAATAGTAATTGTCATGCTACGATTCATATGGTTATGTATTTATTCTTGATCTTAATTTTTTGATTATTTAACGAAATAGTTGAACATTATCTGTGGCTCGTTAGGTAAACTCAAAAGAGGAAATTGTGAGTGTAATAAAAATAAATAGACTTTATTCGTGAACCTTATATAGAAAGGGGATTGATTTGCTAATATGGATAGAACTATACCCTTTAACCCTTCTTAGTTGATATAGATGAAATCTTACATGCACTTTAATATTATTCCACGATCATAGAACTATAGGCGTTAGGGATAACCGAGTAGTCTTAGAGTTATCGACAAGATCCTCAACAAAGTTATATCAACTTGAAACTAATAACCTGATAAATATTAAAGTTAGTTCAAGTGATTACTCAACATGATTGCTAGCGAATCCATATTCCTAGATCAATCTCATCTTATTGATTATACAAAAATCTGCTCTTCATCTGGTTAAATATTTATTAGTTATTTCCTTTTATTTTTAGTTAGTTAATTCAAAATAATGTCTTTAGATTCTATCACTTGAATAGATAATTAACATTAGTTTAATTTAGTAAATTGTTAATCGACAAGTCTCCATGGATTCGATATCTAGACTTGACCGTTCTATATTAGTTGACGACTGCATGCGCTTGCGTGTGTGTTTGGACGCATCAAGCTTTTGGAGCCATTGCCGGGGACTTAGAAATTACTTACTTTTCTAATTTATATTTTTTAAAATCTATTTAAGTTATTTTATTTTTGTGTAATATATTTTTTTAGTATTTTATTACTCTTGACATGGCATCTTTGAATGAAAAATAGCGAAGTGGTAAGTATTTTTATTTTTATGATCCTTATGTATATTGTAAAGGACATCACTTGTGGCAACATTGCCAATTTATTCCCAACTGAGATCTGTATGCACCATCTCAATCTTGTGACATTTGTGAAAAAATTGTCCTAAGCGTTTTATCCTTTCTCGAATCCTTGTTTTGTTGATTTTAATAAACCTTTTGCTTTTGAGAATATGAATATTTATAGAAAATTATTAGAGGAATATGGGGGTCTCTATGATAAAATTGCAATTCAGATGAGATCCTTTATGGAAGAACAAACAAAACTCAGACAAGAACTAGACCAGTTTGGCTCTGATATTCAAGACCTGCAAGCTCGCTTGAATAAAAAAAGTTGAGGTATCTAATGCCCAACCATCAATTTTTGTGGATAATGGCTATCCCGTGGAGAAAAAACAAGAATTCCAACCATTCAACTATCTTGTTTTGGTTGACGCCGATATTGAGGAGGTGTACAAAAGTGAAAATGTCGTAAATAATGCAATTTTGGAGTTGGAGTGTATTATCCCTCACTATAAATATTTTTCGGCATTGTGTTTGGTTGGAAACCTAGAAATAGAGCCATTCAAGCCTGTGTCGAGATGTGTAAATGAGGAATAATACCTCTACATTTTAAAATTTGCTATGCCAAAGAGACAAAATGACATCCCTCACTTAAGAGCCAAGAAGTGCAAGATGCAATATCTACTACTTGTCCCCTTCATATTTACACCACCGCCCCTTGAGCATAGAAGAAAATTAAAAAAGAAATTAGGGGTGCAATTTATAAGCTCAAAGTGGAAGAAAAAGTGGTAAAACTTGATGGTGTCGTGCCGCAACATTGAATTAGGCACTTGTTGGGAGGCAACCCAATTTTATTACTTTATTTATTTATTTTATTAATAGTTTTAGTTTTGTTGTTGTAGGAGTTTGAGCATGTAAGAAAAGTCACAGGAAGTTGCAAGATCGAGCTACCAAGTTGGAAGTAAGTGTGAGGTGCCCACATGAAGAATAAAGTTTTGTTGGGAGAAGTCTGAGTATCCTATGAGCGGCTAATGCTTCGGCCTTTGGCCTTCAAGGGAGTTTCTTTACCCTCTTGTTATCTTTGTGTGCCCTGATGCCAGTGCAAGTTTTAAGTGTGGGTTGGAGAAATTACTTGGGTGCTTATATGTTCAAATTTCATTGGTAGTTAATATCCCTCTAGATTTTTCTTTGTGCATCGGTTCTTTTTCGAGGGTGTAACACCCCAAAAGTTCCTAAGGCTAAACCCTAGACTTGAAATAAAAACCAGAAAAAAACCAGGAAAATTTCCACAGAACAACTCATCAGAAGAGCTAGTGTAAGAGACAACGACCTTTTAAGACAGTCGTCGGTTGCCAGCAGATTTCTTTCTCAAACGCAATGAATGATACAACCACTCATTGTTAGAAGTGACGAGTCATCGTATTTCCCTGTTATGATAAAATCTAGAATCCTGTCAAAACCTTCCCAGAACCAACGAGCCAGACGATGAGTCATTGGAAGAAGAAATGACTCATCCTATTGAGCCATTAGATGAAATCCAAAAAAGATTAGAAGATCCCCCCGTTGTTTCAGTTAATGGGTCATTCTTTACGTCCATTGGGGGAGATCCAGAAACTTTTCAAACTTCCTCCAATGACAATGAGTGGAACCAATGACCCATTGTTCTGTCTAACTTATCGTTTTGTCCATCCGTTGGGAGAAGTTCAGGAAATTGTTAAAAATCATCCAGTGACAATGACCGGATTCGACGACCCATTAGATCTTCTAACAAGTCGTCCTTTCCATCCTTTGGTTGAAGTCCAATAAGTGGAATTCCAGATCCAGGACCAACGATTGGTCCCAACGTTGTGTGACCCTTTGGATCCGGACGGGCAGTTTTTCAGACTTTTTTTCAGGGGCATTTTTGTACCTTTTCGCTATTTTAGTTCCTGAACTACATTGTATTAGGATTAGTTGGAGGGGGATTTAGGGGAGTAGTCAACCCTCTCTCCTCACTCTTTCTTAATCACTCAGACTTTCACTGTAAGAACTCAAACAACATTCTCAAGGCAAGAGCTAGGGCTTCTGCTTCTTCTTAGGATTTCAAGTGCTTTCTCAAGGAATTCATCTATAGGAATGCGGGGATTTAGCAAGGGTATTACTTTCACCCTTTTGCCCCAAAGTAACCAGTGAACCCTAGGTTTCTTCCAAGTTTTATAGAAATCATGGCTTGCCATTTTCTTCTAAATGTTGAAATTCCCTATCTCCTAAATCTTTTCGAGTTTCCATGATTAGTACTATGTTTTTGTGATGTTGATTTCAAACTTGTAAAATGTCTATCCAGATTGTGATTCTTGTGTTGACTTTGGGATTTCACTCTGTATACTAGCAATGATTTAAAAACAGCATGATCTTTAAGAATACACATGATTTTTCCATGATTCATATAACCAAACTTTATAGTACTATTAGCATATACAGTATACTGAGTACATTTGAAGTATTAATCTCATACTCTCTATGCTATATCATTTTATGATATAGGCTCAGGTACCCAGCCTTAGCATCCCAACTAGTTTCCCTGGCGATACGCAGCAGTTGATAGTGGTGAGTCCTTATCTTCCGAGGATCGGAGATGTTCTTTCGATAAATGATATAGGCTCAGGTACCCAGCCTTAGCATCCCAACTAGTTTCCCTGGCGATACGCAGCAGTTGATAGTGGTGAGTCCTTATCTTCCGAGGATCGGAGATGTTCTTTCGATTTTAGTAGTATTAGTTCAGTTTCCAGACTTAAAGTTAGTTGAGGGCTTGTCCTAGAAACTCATCAGTTAGTAGAGAATGTGACATTTCAAAAATAGTCTTCAAAACTCGGTATGGTCACTATGAATTCGTAGTTATGTCTTTCAGACTAACGAATGCTCCTACAATTTTTATGGATTTAATGAATAGGGTATTCAAGTCGTACCTAGATATGTTCATTATTGTCTTCATAGATGATATTTTGGTTTACTCCAGAACAGAGGAGCAACATGCAAATCACTTAAAATTAGTGTTGCAGACTCTTAGGGACCGCCAGTTGTTTGCTAAATTCAACAAGTGTGAATTCTGGCTAAAATAAGTGACATTCCTCAGTCATGTTGTCTCTAGTGAGGGTATTTAGGTAGATCCTCAAAAGATAGTGGTAGTCAAGGACAGGACAAGACCCACTTCTCCATCAAACATCAGGAGTTTCTTGGGCCTATCTGATTAATACAGATGGTTCATAGAAGGATTCTCCTCCATTTCCTCTCCTTTGACCAGACTAACTCAAAAGAAGGTGAGGTTTTAATGGTCTAATGCATATGAGAAGAATTTTCAAGAGTTAAAAGCTCGACTCACTACATCTCCAGTCTTGACCCTGCCAGAAGATTCAGATGGGTTTGTAATTTATTTTGATGCCTCCTGAGTCGCCCTTAGGTGTGTTCTAATGAAACATGGTAAGGTGATCATATGCCTCCAAACAAGTCAAAGTTCATAAAAAGAACTATCTGACTCACGATCTTGAGCTAGCAACAGTAGTATTTTCCTTGATGATTTGGAGGCACTACCTTTATAGTGTTCATGTAAATGTGTTCAATGACCACAAAAGCCTTCAATATATGTGCAGTCAGAAGGATTTGAACCTTCGTCAAAGAACATGGCTAGAATTATTAAAGGATTATGATATGAGTGTGTTGTGTCACTTGGGCGAGGCCAATGTAGTGGTTAATGTCCTCAACAGGATGTCTATGGGGAGCATTGCTCATATTAAGGAGGGTAAAAGGGAGTTGGTAATGGATATTCACAGATTGGCTCAATTAGGGGTCCAGTTGGTTGATTCAGCAAAAGGTGGAGTTGTAGTCTAGAGTGGGTCAAAATCCTCCCTGGTGGTAAAGGTTAAGTCAAAGCAGGATGAAGACTCAACCCTAATCAAGTTGAAGGAAGCAGTCCAAAAGAAGGAGGTGGAAGCATTCTCAAAAGAGGGATATGGTGTGCTCCATTATCAGGGCAAGTTGTGTGTTCCCTATATAGATGATTTAAGGAAACATATACTAATGATAGCTCACAGCATCATGGCAAGTTGTGTGTTCCCTATATAGATGATTTAAGGAAACATATACTAATGATAGCTCAAAGACTGTGCACACTATCCACCTAGATGCCACCAAGATGTACCGTGATCTACGGGAAGTCTACCAGTGGAATGGCATGAAGAAGGACATTGCAGAATTTGTGGCTAAGTGTCTAAATTGCCAACAGGTCAAGGTTGAACATCAAAGACCTGGGGGTATGAATCAAAATATTAGCATTCCTACTTGAAAGTGGGAAGACGTGAATATGAATTTTATTATAGGTCTACCTCATACGCACCAACAACATGACTCAATTTGGGTGATTGTAGACCGGATGACTAAGGCAACACATTTTCTACTAGTTAAGACTAGATTCAGTAGAGGATTATGCTAGACTATACATCCGGGAGTTAGTCAGATTTCATGGAGCTTCCTTGTACATCATTTCAAATAGGGATACTCATTTTACCTCGCACTTCTGGAAGTCATTTTAGAAGGGACTTGGTACTCAATCAAGCTCAGCATAGCTTTTCACCCACAAATAGATGGCCAGGATGAGCAAACTATTCGAACTCTAGAGGATATGTCAAGGGCTTGCGTGATTGATTTCGAGGGCATTTGGGATGATCACTTACCTCTCATTGAGTTTACATACAATAACAACTACCACTCCAGTATTCAGATGGCCTCGTTTAAGGAATTATATGGTAGGAGGTGTAGGTCTCCTATAGGGTAGTTTGAGGTTGGTGAAGCTACCTTAATAGGACCTGATTCAATACATGAGGCCATGCAGAAGATTCAACTTATCAGAGAATGTCTGAAAACAACTCAAAGCTAACAGAAATCGTATGCAAATGTAAGGAGAAGGGAGCTAGAGTTTGTTGTGAATGATGGGTATATCTGAAAAAAATTTCACCTACCAAAGGGGTGATGAGGTTCGGATAGAAAGGAAAGCCCAGTCCTAGATATGTAGGCCCTTACAGAATCCTAAGGCGCATTGGCAATATGGCCTATGAGTTGGACTTACCTGCGGAGTTAGCATCAGTGCATCCAGTCTTCCATGTGTCTCTGTTGAAGAAATGCATCGGTGATCCGACCTCAATTATGCCTTTAGAGAGTGTTGGTGTAAAGGATATTCTCTCTTACAAAGAGGTTCCAATTCAGATTCTGGACCGTCAGGTCCGTATGTTGAGGAACAAGGGGGTCACTTTAGTAAAGGTTTTATGGAGGAACTATCTAGTTGAGGGAGCTACATTAGAAGCTGAAGAAAATATGATGGATAGATAACCTTACCTATTCCCTTCCAGCACAACTTCGACATCAGGTACTAAATTCCTCCTCAGTACTCTATTTAGTTCCATACTCATCAACTCTATTCATGACTTAGTGTGCACCCTAGTTGCATGAGTTCAGTTATCTATCTTAGCTCAGAGTTAGTCACTCCTTCAGTATTCAGTTTATAGCTTTTAGTTCGAAATTGCAGCTCTTTCCCTGCCTTTTCAGCTTACTTAGTCATAATTTGAGACTGAATGTTCCTAAGAGGGAGATATCATAACACCTCAAAATTTTCTAAGGATAAACCCTAGACTTGAAGTAAAAACCAAAAATAAACTAGGAAAAATTCCCACAGAACGACTCGTAAGATGAGCCATTGTTGAGACAACAACCTATTAAGACAATTGTTAGTTGCCAGCAGATTTCTTCCTCAGAATCAATCAATGATACAATGACTCATTGTTAGAAGTGACAAGTCGCCGTATTTCCCCATTGTGATAAAATCCAAAAACCTATCAAAACCTTTCCCAAAACTAACGAGCTAGACAATGAGTCATTGGATGAAGAAACAACTCATCCTATTAAGCTGTTAGATGAAATCCAGAAAGGGTTAGAAGTTCCCCCCAGTGACAATGGGTGAAAACAATGACCCGTTATTTCAGCTAACAGGTCATTATGTCTGTCCATTTGGGGAGATCTAGAAACTGTTCAAACTTCCTCCGGTGACAACGAATGGAACCAACGATCCGCTGTTCCGTCTAACGGGTTGTTGTGTCGTCCGTTGGGAGAAGTTAAGGAAATTGTCAAAAAGCATCCAGTGACAACGACTGCATTTGACGACCCATCAGATCCTCTAATGAATCATCCTTTATAGCCATTGGTTAAAGTCTAGTAAGTGTAATCCCATATCAAGAACCAACGACTAGTTCTAACGAGTCATGGTCATAACCAACGACTTATTGTGTGACTCGTTGGATTCAAAAAGGCAGTTCTTTAGACTTTTCTCCAGGGGCATTTTGTAACTTTCTACTGTTTTAGTTTTTGAACGACGTCGTATTGAGATTAGTTGGAGGGGGATTTATAGGAGTAGTTGACCCTCTCTCCTCATTCTTTCCTAATTACTCAGACTTTCACTGTAAGAACTCAGACAATATTCTCAAGGAAAAAGCTAGGTCTTCTGCTTCTTCTAAGGATTTCAAGTGTTTTCTCAGGGAATTTATCTATAGGTATGAAGGGATTTAGCAGGGGTATTCCTTTCACCCTTGTGCCCCAAAGTAACCAGTGAACCGTAGGTTTCTTCCAAGTTTTCTAGAAATCATGTCTTACACTTTTCTTCTAAATGTTGAAATTCCCTATCTCCTAAATCTTTTTGAGTTCCCATGACCAGTACTATAATGTAATTGTGATGTTGATTTCAAACTTGTAAAATGTCTATCCATATTGTGATTCTTGTGTGACTTTGAGATTTCACTCCATGTACTAGCAATGATTTGAAAACAACATGATCTTTCAGAATACACATGATTTTCCCATGATTCATATAACTAGGCTTTACAGTATTATTATCATATACATTATACTCAGTACGTTCTAAGTACTGATCGTATACTTTCTATGATATATAATTTTATTATATAGGCTCAGGTACCCAGCCTCAGCATCACAGCTAGTTTCCCCGATCATACCCAGCAGTTGATAGTGGTGAGTCCTCATCTTCCGATGATCGGAGATGTTATTTCTATTTTAGTAGTATTAGTTTAGTTTTCAGACTTAGAGCTAGCTGGGGGCTTGTCCAAACAACTCATCAGTTAGTAGAGGCTTTCAGACAGTGTGGTATTAGTTTCAGCTTATTTTTTTTAGCATTATTTACAAACGTCTGGTGTTTTCCAGACTTTATCTTTTCTCATAAAAGACCGTTTTGTACTTCAGTAGCTTCCACTCAGTTTTCTATTTCAAATTCTAGTATGTAAGTAATATGCCATGCCATGAGTTTACTTGGGGTCACTTGTGACTCTAAGTATCATGTCGCATCCAGGGTATAGATTTGGGTCGTGATAGAGGATGTAGCTTGAACTGGGTATATTTTAAATATTTTAGGAGTGGATTTTACTTTTTTATTTTAACCATAGATAGAGATTTTTCCCTATGATGGATATATGACGACCATCTTGAGGGAATTAAGTCATCAAATTCTTTTTAGGAATGATAGGGAGGGAAAAGAAATACCATTTTTGACCTGATTGAATTCTAGCCATTTGGACTTGAGCTTAAGTAGTGCTTTCTCGTGAGTTCTTAGTCATTAAAGTAAGATAGCAATTTTTTTGACACCTAGGATCAGGGTAGTGACTCTGTATGAATTTTCTTATTTTTGTAGTTCGCTATGACCCTGTCTGTCTTAGAGCACATTGATCCATTTTAATTGAGACTTGTGCCATATGAGGTGAAGATTTCTTTCATATATTCCATGTTTTTCATCTTAATATAGAACTTCTCCTGTATATTATTGAAGCGAAATAATAAGTGTTGCTCTATTTAAATGATGATAATAGGCTTTCTTTGATTTTTCCTGTGAAATTTAGCTTGTTCAGATATTATTACCACTAGTTAGCCCTTTGAGCCTGTAGCCTTTCATTTGTTAGTTGCATGTTTACTTTGATCCTTTTTATTGAATCTCTAATTTTTGCATCCTGTTTTCTTGAGCATTGTAGCATAGACTATGTTGAAATTGTTAAATCTAAGTAAAAAGGATGGTCAAGTGTAAGTGGTGATCAATGAAAATTGCTTTTGATGAAGAGACCCTTATATAAAGAATGTGACATAAAAAAAGAGGTAAATAAAAATGCTTGAAAAAGAAATAATATTGAAAATATTATATATGATTGTTATATCTTTTTATGATGAAATTACTAGTGGAAATAATTAATGAAGATTGGATGAAAATGAAGTGAAAAAATAGTGGGTGATATGTCTAAAAATTATAAAGTACTTAAGAAAGTGTAAGTAACTATTATATATTTTTCCTCCCGGTTCCTTAGCCAATATTACAATATCGTTAAAGTCTTATTTGATTTTATTCAAGCACACTTAATTAGTGGAGATGTACATAGGCGAGCCTATGGTTCTTTGTGCATACATGTGTTCCTTTCCTTTGTGAGTGTGAGAGTTGCGTGTTGATGCTAAGTCCTTAAAATTACATTCGCCTATTTGATTTGAGTGTATGGACAATTTTTTCTTGTGAGAGCAATTGTTTCATGATAGATAGGTGATATAGTTTCCTTATTTGATAGAGTAGGTGAGGGAGCTTAAATTGAAAGACTAGAGTTCGTCTTCGAGGTTAGGAGGTTACATATTTTTTGTTCCTATATCTTTCATGATGAACGAGAAGTGCACTTGATATTCTAAATTGCTATATGGTAAAATTATTTGTATGAACCAAAGTAGGTGTTCCTAAGCCTGATCTTTTAAGATAAGTTCAGATGATCGTTCGAGGACGAACAAAGGTCTAAGTGTGGGGTGGTGATCTTGGGCGTATTTGTACACCTGCTTTCCGTATTTTACCCATGTTTTCCTTGTTTTAAGAGTATTATACCCTTGTAGTTGCATATTTTGATTGATAACTCTTTATTGCAAACTAACAAGTGTAAGGAGATGGGAAAATATGGTGAAAATAAACCGAAATGAGCTATATAGGAAGATTTTGATCTTTAGAGCAAATTTAGAAGAGTTTTCGAGTGAACTGGTTGGCGTGGCGTGATGAGTTGGTAATTTACCAACTCATTAGCTCTTAAGCATGAGCTATTGTCTTGTTTTCACATAATTTGTGAAGATGTTAGGCCTTTTCTCTTCTTTTATGCAGACATTTGATTAAAATTAAGAAAATGAAGGAATTGAACTAAAAACAATTTGCTGGAAGAAGAAAAGGACATGTGAGCCGCACAATGAGGCTTGCGAAATGTAGGCGCCACGCAAAATAGTTTGGAGATTAGCTGGATCAGACCTATAAGCCGCAAACTAGCATCTGTGGTCGTATATGCTACTGTAGATGACATGAAAAAGGACACTACTTCGTCTGGAAAAGAGGATCTGCGAGCCGCACTTGGGCACCTGCGAAACACAAGTGCCACGCAAGTGACCGTGTCACTGCTAAAGGGAAAAATCATCCAGAAAAGGCACAAATGAACCTAAGAAGCTTTCAAGGGAATTTTTGGATAGTTGTGCATAGAATATATGCTAATTTTATCCCAATTTTACATATCATGAAATCCCATTAGAGAGAATAATGTAGAAAGTGATATATGCTAATTTTATCCCAATTTTACATATCATGAAATCCCATTAGAGAGAATAATGTAGAAAGTGATACGCATAACACATTCTACTTTCTTCTTCACTTTCATTGGGAGAAAAAACTCCATTTTTGCAGAACTTGAGCTAAGAATTGAATTTTATCTGCTGATAATTAATGGAATTGATGAATTTTTCCTTGGTAAAATTTCTCTTTCCTGAATCATGAGTAGCTAAATTCTCTTCTTGAGGTGTGGGTGGGTGATGGGTGTGTAGATCCAAGTAGGTATTGACTAATTGATCTTAGATTTAAGTAGAAAGTATGGATCTATTGAATTTATCAAGTTTTAATTTAATAAATGATGGTTGCAAATATTGATTGAGCTCTCTAACTTTAATTATGCTTGAGAAAGGAAATTAAAGTTGCGTAAGACTTCAATATTGAGGAATTGGAGTTGATTTATGGGTTGGAGCTAGAGATAGTCTATACTCAAGTCAAATTCCATAAAAGAGTTAGTCCTAAAGATGTCTAGACCCTTCCTCAAGCATTATTTGGTTGATTTGTGATTTGGCTTTGGGGTTTAAGAAAACCCGAGGTAAACACACACACTCTTTTGGCTGAGAAACGTAGATTGTAGTTCAAGGCCAAGGCTATCCATACACTAATTAAATATAAAGCTCTTAGTCAATACCTACCAAGTTGAAGCCCCATCAAATGCACGACCTTAGTCTCTCCTTTTAATTGAAACAATCGTTTTCCCCTTGTTTGAATTGTTATTTGTTACATCTTTTTCCCCCAACATTTATTTTTATGTTTATACTTGATGCATGACTCTTGTGATTTGATTTAAGACACTTGGTGAATCTAATCTTTAATCTTCGTGAGATTCAACCCCGACATTCATTGAAAAATTTATTTTTGTCAATGACCATAACAACCTCCTTAACCGGAGAAGTATTCTTGGACGTTATCAAAGAATGGTCATGTAGCTGGGGGTTGAGATTTGATTTCCATTTTGTTGTTGTTAAGTCACATTTGTGTTGCATCTTGTTCCCTTTTTACGTTATTTGTTGTTCTTGCTGATTGAATAAGAGAAAGATGAACCACACTAGTGATGTTGGAAGCATAGATGGTTTTATGGATATTAAGGATGAGCCTATTGCTCATGATATGGTGAGTTCTATTCTCCTATCTCCAATGATGGGGAATGATGTGTTCCATGTTACAAGAACTATACTACATCTCATCCAGATGAAGGGGTTGTTTGGTTACTTGACAAGTAAGGATGCTAACTAGCATCTACGGAATTTCATTGAGATATGCTATCCATTCAAAATTTTAAACATCAGTCAAGAATCCATTCGACTGAGGTTATTCCCGTTCTCTCTTATGGGAGAGGCTACCGCTTGGTTGGAGGAGCTACCTCCCCGGTGTATTATATCTTGAAACGAGTTTACGGAGGCGTTCCTTGATTGATTATTCCCACCCTCTAGGATGCTACAATTTCGGGATGAGATTACAACTTCCAACAACTCCTTAGAGAACCAATAGATGAGGTATGGATAAGATTCAAGAAGAAAATGGTCATTTGCCTAAATCATAGGTTGCCGGATAGAGTACTTTTACAAAGTTTTTTACCGGTCACTTTATTTAATTAACAAGTCCATGTTGAATAATCTAGTGGGTGGTTCAATTATGGACCCGACTTTTGGACTTGCAAAGGCCCTGTTGGATAGGGTTACAAAAACCTACCGAGCTTGACACACTAGAGAGACCGAGGTGTCCTCAAGTACACCTTCCAGCCACATGACAATGGAGATGAGAAGAAAAGATGAAGAGAAGGATGAAACCTTGGCTAGAATGATGACTCAAATGGAGTTGCTAGCAAAGCATGTGATGGGTCCCGGAACCAAAAGCGTGAATGCTATTAGGGCCCAAGTAAATAGCTCCTTTGAGAATGAAGCTGCACAAGCTAGATATGATGAAGAGTGTCAATATATGATGAGTCAAATAGTGGGTTCTCATCTGGGGTATCAAGGTGCAAATTAAGGCCCTCGACATCCTCGTGATAAGAATCAAGGTTGAAGAGATCATGATGGCCAATGGAGAGGAAGGGACAATCAATGGAGAAATCATGAGCCAGAGAGAGAAGGGGATATACAATCACTGAAGCTCAAATCCATACATCCCTCCTCCAAAGGCTGATGCAGTGCCAATGCAACCGAGTGTTAGTGACCCCACAAATTCAAAGGTTGAGGACATGCAAGATCGGGTGTTGAAAAAGGTGGAATCAATGGATAATGGAGTGAAGGAGTTGAAAGGTGAGGTATCCAACCTTTCCTAAGCAGTGAGATCTCACTTGGCATCTAACAAGCACCTTGAGGCACAAACGAACCATTTTTCCGCTAAAATGAACCCCCGAATGACGGGCACTCTCCCTAGTGACACTATGCGAACCCAAAGAATGATGGCCATTGAATGGAAATCATCACTAGGAGCAGAAATATTGTTGAGAATGTGGGTGATAAGCCAATGTGGATGTGAGTACAAAGAAAACTGATGAGTATTTGAAAGATGGGGTGCCAAGTGCATCGATAGTGATTGATGAGAAGAAGATGGTGGAGGAGGAAGAAGTTGATACTCCTTCTCAAGTTGTGAGTGATGAGGAAGAAGAAGATGAGGCTCCAAGTGCTAAAGGCTAGGTGCCTAAATTCCTACCTCCGTACCCCTAGTATTTGATGAAAAAGAAAGAGGACAACCAGTTTAAAATTTTCATCACATGTTCAATAAGTTGTCCGTGAATATTTCGCTGGTGGATGCTCTATTATAAATACCGGGTTATGCAAAGTTCGTAAAGGAGTTGTTGAAAAAGAAGAGGGTAATTGATGTGGGAACAGTAGAGGTGTCATATCATTGTAGTGCATTCTTGGCCAACAATTTAGCCCCAAAAAGAGACGATCTAGGGGCTTTCATAATCCTTTGCACCATTCGGGTATATTTATTCAACAAGCCCTTATACGACTTGGGGAAGAGTATCAACTTGATGCCTCTTGTAATCTTCAAGAAGTTAGGTTTGGGAGATCCCAAGCCTACTCCTATGAGGTTTCTTATGTCCGATCGATCCATTAAACGTCCGGTGGGAATCTTTTATGATGTGTTTGTTAGAGTGGATAAATTCATTCTCCCTACGGACTTTGTGTTACTAGATTGCGATGTATACCTTGAACTGCCCATCGTCTTGGGGCACACATTCTTGGCTACACACGTGCTTAATGCGCGTTGAGTTAGGGAAACTCAAGTTTAGAGTCGGTGGCAATGAGGTTTCATTCAATGTGTGTAACCCAATGAAACCCCTAGATGAGTGCAAAGTAGTGGCCGTGATTGATGCTAGGGATGAGTTGGTGGAGGTCCCTTGTGAGAAGATTGAGCCTCTGAATTCATGTTGAAAATTGAGGTGATATCGTCGAGCCACAACGTTAAATCAAACGCTTCTTAGGGGTCAGACTAAGTGTCTTTCAATTTCTTTTTACTTTACCTAGTAATTATTTTTGTTATTGTAGGAATGTAAGATGTTAGATTCCGGCAAAAGTTTAAGAAAGTAGAATGGAGCGCATGTGCTAGACCTGTGACACGCATGACCCAATCTGTAAAACATAGATGCGACACAAGTCAGGTCCTGAATACTTGGAAGAAAATCATTCAAAAATAGGGGACCCGCGCTTCATTTCTGAAATACAAACAAGGACCTGCGCCATGCATGTGCTACGCAGGTCCCAAGCAGTGAACTGACATTTCTAAGACATATCTGCGCTAGACATGTGTGTCACAGATCCCAACCTGTGACCGCATTTTTTAGGCACAGATGCAGGTAAAAGAATTTTAAAGGTTGACTACCCGTTTGACCGACCTGACCCAGCTTGACCCGTGACATTTCACCTTCCCCACCACTTCAAAGCCCCGATTTTCAGCCATTAACCTCCATTTCCACTCTCCATTAACTCTCCACTTACTCCCTATTTAATCCATACAACTTCCTACCTTCCTTCACTATAAATCTCACACTTTTCTCCCTTTTCTCATCACAAACCTCACCGCTAAAGAGTAGAGCTAGGGTCAGCCACCATAGCCATTATTGTGAAGCCTGATTTTCAACTATACATTTCTTATCACTCAATTTTGGTATGCCTTTTTGCTTAAATTTTCATTTTTATGTATTTGTGGAGCATTATAATTCTTAAATGAAGGTTCCATTTCCCCAATGTGTGTTATTCATGTTTCTCTTGAATTTGTTTTTTGGTGAGTATATATGGGTAGATATGAGATTGAAAATTTATGGGAAATTTGTGCTTCATGTGATTTTTTTGATTAGTTTGATGACTTAGGTCATGAAATGTAGTTGAGGGTGAAGTTTGAGTAACCCATTTTCTTGTGACGATTGATTTTTTTTGATGATAGATTGGGTGACGTCTTTCTTAAGGAAAAACTGTCATTGCTTTATTTATTTGGTAATGTTGATGAGTTTCAATGGGCATTTGGTTATAGTTAATTTTGATGAAATGTGATCATGCCTAGTAAGTGTGTTGGGTTATTGTGAATGAACTGATGTTGATAATGGTAGTAAATATGGTGACTTGATGTTTCCCAATGATAAATGGGGTAACATCCTTCTTAAGGGAAGTCGTTGAGTAGTTGTAGTGGTCAATGTGACGTTAATCTTGTTATTTGTCTTTCGGGGAAGTCTGAGTACCCATTAGACTTTGAAATTGCTTAAATATGGCTTGAAATTAGGTTGAAAACCTGGGAACTGAAAGTTAAGGCACTGTTAAGCTCATGCGTGCCGCAAAATTGCTCCACGGAATGCAGGTCCAGCGCATGTAGGGGTCAGTAGTCCTAGACTTACTACCTCATATATGTGCTACACCTGCTCACTGCAGATCTCCATTTGTGAAACACAGATGCAAACATAGATGGCCAGATTATTGCTAGTGATTCTGCTTTGTGTTTGCAGCTCATCTGCGTGACATAGGTCCTCACCTATGAAACAGAGGTGACTCGTGGATATAGGTAGTCTACAACTTCTTTATTTTTGTAATCCAATTCTTTTCCTTTTCTTAATGCCTTCTTTTGTTTTATATTATAAAATTACAAAATGAGTTGGTTCTACTTTTGTGGCACTCACACCATTTTGCAGGAGTATGTATTCATCCAGGAGGCAGGAAAAATGAAAGGCTCCAATAGTGGTGGACACTCCCCAAGAGTTCTCCCTAGATGAGGAAAGAAGGATCGCACAACTCCAGTTTGGACTTGAGGGAATGGAGGCTCATTATCTCTCCTTTCCGGAGAAGCAGCCAATCACAGAAGAGGCCAATTTTGATGTTGATTCTTTCAAAGTCAACTTCCCCAATTTAGAAATGCAATTCCTGCTATGGGATTGGGCCCCATTCATTGAAACTCCAAGCCCTTATTTTTTGGAGTTAGTGCGAGAGTTATATGCCTCTTATCGGGCCAGACAGGATCTTCTAAAGCACAAGGGAAAAGTGAACAACATACCCTATTTATCATCTATGTTTGTGAGGGGAAAAGAGGTATATGCAACCGCTGGTATATGCAACCGCTGAAGCAATCAACTTCATTTATTGGGTTGATCCAATCCGTTCTGGAATAGAGTTTGCAAGGCGTTTGGCAGCCACAAATGATCAATACGCATGGATAACAGGTATTATTGCTGAGGGTCAGCCTCTCTGGGCTATTATGAAAGGCGGTATTCATCACCAAGATCTCAAATTTGAAGCACGGATGTGGCTTGACCTGGTGTGCACCCGCCTCATGCCCTCCAAGAACACTACACATATCTCCATTGAGGTGGCTAATTTCATAGCTTGCATCATGACCAGTGTCCATATTAATGTGGGAGAAATTATATCATAACAATTTAAGAGGAAGGCCCAACAACTGGTTACTTCTATGTCATTCCCAATTCTTAATAGCTTGCTGTGTCTCAAGGCCTGATGCCCTTATTTTCGGTTGTTGGACAAAATGCGGCAGACAGAGAGAGTCTTTGATTTGGCCATAAAGAGGGACAAAGATGCTTCAACTTTCAAAAAGACGATGTTGAATTCAGGACCGAGTGATTCTTCAATTCCTAATGTATCAGAGGATTCCCCTGTTTAACCTTTGCCTACTAGACCTACTTCTTCACCGGTGAGTGGCATTGTCAAATTGGCACAAATGTCCTGGGATCATAATGCTCAATTGGTCAGGATAGCGAAGGACATTTCTTCCATGATACAACATGCAATTAAAACAACTATGAAGCCAGTGGTTGAGAAGTTAGAAAGCCTGTGTGCTCGGGTGGATGTGCTTGAGGATGATGTGGTTGTTTTGAGAAAAGAGATAGACAGAAAAAAGGCTATGGTTCTGCCTATTAGGGTAAACTTAAACATCCTAGCCGTGGTTGCAGACTCACCTATTGTGGAGAGAAGTCCCCCAGATGATTGGTGTATTAAGTACAGTCTGTCAGGTGGTGCAACAACTGAGGAAATTCAAGAAAAAGTAGCTTCATGATGAGGTGGTTTATACCATGAGGCTGCTCACCAAGGTGATCCGTATTGGGTGCCTCCAATATACACTTACCACCAGGCCAGGACCCTTCTAGACAGATGGGTAGTTGCTTCCCCATACAGCCCTCTTTCACTCCCAACAGATCCCTTAATGTCTGTTGCTGACATTGTTTCACAACATTTCTCATGATGGGCCTATTCTAATCCTTCATTCATATAGGGAGTCCTCCTACTCTCTCTTGTTATTAGTATGCCTCGAGGATAATGCATTATTTTTGTTGGGGGGTGGATGCCCTTGTCAGACCTATTGTGTAATTGAGTTAAATCATGTTTGTTTTAATGAATGCCCTTGCCGGGCTTGTTTTATATTGATTTCAACTTGTGACCCTTGCCGAGCTTTAGTTTTTCCCGTGATGATGATGTGAGTTGCCATTTCCCGATCGGTCTTACACTCCAGTTGTCTTACTACCCGCACATTGCAATCGTCTTTGTAGATAATAGATAGTGAATAAACTTTGAGGGTTTTCTTTATACCACGGTTCTTTTTCAAGGGGAATTTTTTTTCTTATTTTATTTTTTTAAGCCGAACTGGGTGACATGTCCCAATGATGGACTGAAGGAGAATTGTTTAAGGGAAAATACCATGTTTTAGTTGTCACTTTGAGTCTTTGTGCATTTATTTTGAGAGGCACCACCACAAATTTTTTTTGGTGACAATAAAATTGAGATTTTGAGAAAAGAGAGGTAATTGAGCTTGAAAAATACTCTCTTGTCATGATTCCTATATTCTCTGAATGGCTTTTTGATTCATAAATAAGTTGTGCAAAAATTGAAATAACTTGTCAAAAGACATGCTTTTCAATTGATTTTCAGAATAACTAGACTCCTTGGAATTGTGATGACTAGTGTGGTAAGGTTGTTGTTTGATTCTTGTTTATGCATATCGTTTATAACTTGCTTTGAATGTGATTCAAGGAAAAATTATTGATGTAGCTGAGCTTGGGGAATGAACTTAGACCCTTTTTTGATAGTCAATTCATAGAAAACAAGACCCTCCTTTAGAATCAATCCTAGTTAACCAATCTTTTAGCCTTAAACCATTTTCTTAAAAATCACATTAAAAGCCTTAAACCCTTTTTGAATCCTCTATTTTTGAATCCGTTTCTCCCTAATTGCTAGTGATGAATGAAAAATGGGGGCTTAAAGCCCAATATTTGAGGTAGAATGAGAGAATGGAAGGTTGATGTAGGCAAAATCCTAAGTTTGGGGGTGTGCACAAAAGGAAAAAGAGGAACGAGCTTCAATGCGATATAGCACTAATTGCTTAATGTAAAAAAATTGGCTGGTTGAAAAACCTTTGATAAAAAGAATAAAGTAAAGAATTGAGTGGTGCTATCTCTTGCATATAAGAGACTTGATGTAGAAATCTAAGGTGTTAAAAGGGTGGCTTTTTAGAAAACTTGGGAGTGTGAAAAGGAGAGATAAGGTGAAGTGGAATCCATATTGTAAGCGGGATGTTGATTTGTGTCACAAGAGCGTTGGGGAGGTTCTACTAAATTGAACTACATGATGTCCTACCCTTACCCCTAGAATTCATATGATGTGCAAGTCCTTAGTGATTCCAAGCTTGGTGACTCTACATTAGTGGTGAGTTACATGAAAGGCAAGCCTATGGATCAATGTATGTGCACTTGAATATCTTTGAGAGAGTGAGCATTTCTAGATCATCCTATAATCCCTATTGTGTGAATGACATATTTGTTGAGTGGGATTCTCTCTTGTTGGTGAATGAAATTACATCCTTGGTGTAAATGTGAAAGTCTTTATTTCAATTAAGAAGTATGAATGCAACAAGTTGTGTAGTAAGCTTTTAGGCAAACCTTGAAGGTTGGATGCTTATGATTTGAGATGCTTATTAATTTCGATTGAAATGAAAATACCCCTGATTTGAATTGAAAGAATGTTGATGATATTTTTCAAGTACTTATGGCAGTACCAATTGAAATTTATGCATTTGTTTGAGTGTTTCTAATTTTTGAGTCTGTTTGTGATTTTGGGGTTTTCTTGAGTCGTATTGGTTCTGTGTGCAGCCCTTGTGATATGATAAGCTTAGGTCAATTCCATTTGTGAGTGAATGTTTTTCTTGAGGACAAGTAATAGTTCAAGTTTGGGGGATTTTATGAATTGGTAATTTACCAACTTATTTGGCTTTTAAGCATGAGCTATTGCCCTGTTTTCACATAATTTAGAAAGGTATTATTCCTTTTATCTTCTTTTGTCCATGCATTTAATTAAAATCAAGAAAATGAAGGAACTAAACGGAAAGCAATCTGCTGGAAGAAGAAGAGGGCATGTGTACCGCATAATGGCACCTGCAAAACACTGGTGCCACGCAGAAGAATCTGGAGATTGGTTGAATCAGACAGCGACCCGCAGACTAGCATCTACGGACTACATATGCCACCGCAAATGACATGAAAAGAACACCGCTTAGGTTGAAAAAAGGATCTGTGAGCCACACTTAGGCACCTACGAAACGCAGGTGCCACGCAAGTGACCCATGTCATTGTTGAAGGGAAAACTGTCTAGAAAAGGCACAAGTGTATCTAAGAAGCTTCCAAGGGTATTTATGGATAGTTGTACATAGAATATATATTGATTTTACCCCAATTTCTCATATCATGAGATCACATTAGAGAGAATATTGTAGAAAGTGATAGGCATAGCATATTTTACTTTCTTCTTCATTTTCATTGGGAGAAAAAAATCCATTGTAGCAGACCTTGAGCTAAGAATTAGATTTTATTTGCTGATGGTGAATGGAATTGATGAATTTTCCCTTGGTATATTTCTCTTTCCTTAACCATGGGTAGCTAATTTCTCTTCTATGGGGGTGTGTAGACCCAAGTGGGTATTGTCTAATTGATCTTAGATTTAAGTAGAAAACATGGATCTGTTGAATTCTTTAAGTTTTAATTTAATAATTGATGGTTGCAAACATTGATTGAGATTGATGTCGCCCAAGCGCACGTAAAACGCACGTGGTCATCAAGTAGTATAGGATGATGGAGTCCCGATTATCGATCCCTCAGAGATTTGTCAGATCAATCGTTTTAAGGTTACTTCTTTAATATACTATTCTAACAAAATAGATATAATGGGGAATGTTTTGTAGAATTAAACTACTAACACTTGAAATGTAAAACTAACTAAAGAACTAAGATTGTTGCAAACTTGTTTGTACTTCAAATGATGATAAAAATCTAGGAAATTGGCACTTTCGTATCAGGTTGAGTTTTCAAGACATGATTATGCTAGATTAATTCTTCCTAAGGTTGCTAGTTTCAAGTTACTATCCTATTTCTTGCCACTCTCCCGAGCATCCAAGAACTATCTCATGAACCCTAACGCCTATATCCCTATGGTGCAACAGAAATATGAAACGACTGTTATGCCTACATGTATTTCAACTAAACACGGTTGAAGGATATATCCCTATCCTCATCAACAACTTCTAACCTTCAACCAACGGGCCAAATGATCTTTAAATTCCTGTTTTACATTTACTTTTAACCCTTTTGGTTTTCTTTCTCAAGTTCAATCAAAAACCAACAGATTTACTCACAAGGTGATCAGTCTAGTGAATAAGCAATTAAAACAAGTAAATATAAACAACCTTTAATAAATAATCAAAACTAGCATTAATCGGTCTTTCAAATGTCAACCATCAACTATGGCCAAAATCCTAGAATATCCATTTAGCCACTCATAGACAAGTGAAAAACATAGATATAATCATTATTTGAAGTAAAACTATAAAGAAAATAAGAAACCTAAGTAGGAACTTGTCTCTCCCCCAAAAGGTGCATTTACAGCCTTCTACGATCAAACAAAATGATGAATGATATGTTAAAAATGCCCTAGATGTTGTATCTATAAGTGAGCCTTCAAATGATGTTTTTTTCCTCAAGAAAATAGCTTTAAAATTAGCAAAATTCATCCAGGCAGTGTCTGGCGCACTACCCCTTTCATAGCCCCAAGTCTTGGTCAATTTTCCTCTAAAGTATAGCTCTGCGTGCCCCACTCCGTCCATAGCATCAAGATGTTAGACAAATTTCATCACTTCTGAGACCCTATGGTTCCCCACTCCATCCGTAGCACCAGAGTGTTAGTTAAATTTCTGAGCTTTAAGACCCTTCTAGCGCCCCCACTTCATCCATAGCACCAGAATGTTGGAAAAATTTCCTAAGTCTGGAATGCTTCTGGGGATCCACACCATACATCTCGCCAAGGTTCTAGTTAAATTATCATATCTAAAGATAGGGACTTGGCGCCCGACGCCATCCATATCCCTAGGCCGACTTTAACAAACTCTTCTTCTTCACACCTCGAGTTATTTTTGGGTCCTTTTTCCTAGGTTCCCTTCTTAAAATATAAAGTAACATTTATTATCTCACAATACATATGAAAACCAAAATTCATACATTATATAAGGCTTATGAACTCAAAATAAGGCTAAATATGGGTAAAACATGGCAAATAGGCATAAGAATATGCCCAACATCAGAGCTCTCGAACTTCAACTTTTCTTGAGAAATTAAATTGAAGTTGGGTAAGACTTCAATATTGAGGAATTTGAGTTGATTCATGGGTTGGATATAGAGATAGTCTATATCCAATTCAAATTCCATAAAAGAGTTAGTGCTAGAGATAGTCAATACCTACCAAGTTGAAGCCCCATCAAATGCACACCCCTAGTCTCTCCTCTTAATTGAAACAATCGGTTTCCCCTTGTTTGATTTTACATTTTGAATTGATTTATTACATCTTTTTCCCCCAAGATTTATTTTAATGTTCATAATTGATGCATGATTCTTGTGATTTGATTTACGACACTTGGTGAATCTAATCTTCAAATTTCATGGGATTTGACCCCAAACTCGTTGAAAAAATTATTTTTTTCAAAGGCCCTAGCCACCTCCTTAATCAAAAAAGTATTTTTGGATGTTATCATGGCACGCCAAGGCTTGAAATTCAGAAAAATATCAGCCACCAGGTTGAGGCTTTAGCTGGGGCGGCGCACCAGGGTGGAAACTTCAGCTAAGAAGGTTTTCGCTTTGAGAGGCGCGGCACTCCGGAGGCCATCCTGAAACTTGATTTTTCATATCCCACTTCGTTTTGGACTCAATTTTTCTGTGGGATTTTTCCTAGACTTGTAAATAATCCCTAAAAGATCTTGGAACATAACTTTCAACCTGGGAAGAGCTAGGAGCCGCCATAGAGGCCAGAGGAAATTGGTTTTATCTTTTTTCTTTGTATTATTTATATTTATGCTTTTCTTTGGATGATTTGTTGTAATTTCTCTATGTCTATGTGAAGTTAAACCTCTCATTCCAGAATTATAATAGCTACATGATTGTTATTTATGAACACAAATTGACTTGTTAAATAGTTATTTATTTATTCTTGATCTTAATTATTTGATTATTTAATGAAATAGTTGAACATTATCTGTGGCTCGTTAATTCATCTCGAAAGAGGGAATTGTGAGCGTAATATGAATAAATAGAGCTTGTTCGTGAACCTTATCGGAAAAGGGGATCGATTTGCTAACGTGGATAGAAATATACCCTTTAACCCTACTTAATTGATACAGATGAAATCTTACTTGCACTCACTATTATCCGATGACCATAGAAATATAGGCATTAGGGATAGTTGAGTAGTCTTAGTGTTATCGACAAGATGCTCAATAAAGTTATATCAATTGAAAATAATAACCTAATAAATATTAAAGTTAGTTCAAGTGATTACTTATCATGATTGCTAGAGAATCCATACCCCAAGATCGACTTCATCTTATTGATTATATAAAAATCTGCTCTTCATTTAGTTAAGTTTTCATTAGTTATTTTTTTTACTTTTAGTTAGTTAATCCAAAATAATATCTTTAGATTTTATCGTTTGAATAGATAATTAACATTAGTTTAATTTAGTAAATAGTTAATCGACAAGTCCCTATGGGTACAATATCCGGACTTAATCATTCTATATTACTTGACGACCTAGTGCGCTTGTGAATGAATCAATAAATCAACCCCTAACTCAACACGACAACAAGTAAAAATGTGAAAAAAGTAAAAATAATAGAATAGTAAATCTTAAACCAAGCATTCATAAATGTAGCTATAAGCGAGAAAGACGAATCCAAAGCAATACCTAAAATCTAAAGTCATTAGCATAAAAGCACTTGAAAGAGTGTACAACTGTTTTAAAAAATACAAAATTGTTTGGGAAATCAAGATAGATAGATAATAAGATAGAAGTAGCTCATCAAAGTTTCAAACTGGAGACAACCTCGGACAAGTTAACATCAGCGTGGTACATTACTGTTGGGATTTGTATCAAAAAATGCAACAAGAGTAGTATGAGTATGATACACGTATACTTAGTAGGCATCATAGGCCAATCGAGAAAATTTTAATAAATATATCACATAAAGAATATTTGTAAACCTACCAAACCAACAAAACAATTCCTCAATTCTATAATATAGTGTAAGAAACTGACTAGAATCATCAATTAAGTAAATGTAGAACACAAGCAAACAAATAATTAATAAAGTACAAAGCAATTTAGAATAATAATCTACAATAAAATGCAATGCCCAATGACCTTATCAATATGCACTTTTTTATAGTGGCATGTTGTTAGACAAGATCCATGGGGGGATTCGCGAGGTCCATATACCCGCCTAAAACCATTTCACTTCGAGTTATAATAGATATTTAACCTAGGTATTATCAATAATCACTCATCTAAAATCATTTTCCTCAGTACACACACAGAACAAAAATTTATCATCACGTTGTTTTCATAATACCAAGCCTTTGATCCATGCTAATGAATGTATATGTATGATCACAACAATAAAAAAGAGATTCAAATGCAACAAGTATACATGAATGACTTCTCACCACCATAATTGTAGTACACAAGCCTTCTTGATAGAAATATTTACCTTCCAAAAGGTTCTCTTAGGTCACAATACATCAACTAAAAAGATTGTTTTTAAAACAATATCTGTAGGCCCAAATATCTCTCAAATAAGCTTATTGCTTTCATAACAAATCCTACAGGCCAATATATTCCTCAAATAAGTAAATATCTTTCAAAACAATACCCATAGGACAAAATATTTCTCATATAAGCAGATAATTTTTAAAACAGTGCTCATAGACTGAAATATTCCTCAGGGAGTGATATAATGCATGAAGAGAGAGTAAGTCTCAACACATAAGCAATTCAAATTATATAGCAACTATCAGTTAAATTCTAAGTCAGTTATCATAATAAGGAGTCATTTCTTCAAAATTCTAATCCCATCAATACACCCAACCCATAACATGCTTTAGATAATAACTATCATCAAGTCCAATTTGGAAAGAGTAAGTCATAACCCACCTTGAAGGCTGAGCAAACACGTCGTGAACCCTCATGCAACCGCTTTCCCATACGGATCACATTTGAAATCTCCCATATATCAAAATCACGTTCTACATGAGAATACAGATCTATTAATACCTATATTGCAATATAACATTTCAGATAAAAAATTAACTCAAAAATTTAACCCCAAGTCGCGAGAGTGATTATAATTTTCTTTCAAAATCAATTTACCAAGGATCCCAAATGTGAAATCTCATTGAAAACTGGGTTTTAATCATCCCTCAAATCATCAGAATCTCATTTTAGAAGATTCAGGCAAAATCCCCCAATTCTCAATCTCAAAACACGGTTGAAGGCTCAAAATCAAAGATATATTAGCATAAAAGTATCAAAATAGTGGTTAGAAACTTACCCCATCTCGAAATTGAAGAAATCCCACAAAAAATTTTCCATCCAAGCTCTTGAACTCTAAAAATAGAGGAAAATGTGAAAATCCTGGGAAATAATTCTATTTATGACTGATGACACAACTTAGCACGATCGATTTCCACAATGTAATAGCGCAAAACACGAATCCAGATGCATAGTGCGATCATGTGCATAGGAGGCTGACTGGGAACCTATCTTCAGAGTAGTTGCGCCTATCCAATGCTACCTACATCCTTTCCCCTTTATGCGATAGAATTGTTCCTCTGCCGATAGCACTCGTACCGTATGTCGACAAAAATCTACTAAGCTCTAAAATTGGTTTCAGAACACAAAACTCATCGGAGATCCCCAAGACACAAACCAATAATGCAAATTGATCTAAACATGTTCTAAACCTGTTGGAACCATCAAATCGACATTTCGAAGTCATTTTGATCAAATATTGATCATGGACAACTCCTAACTTTAAGAACACTAGAATTTCATCCAAAGGTCCAATCACTCCCAAGTTCCTCAAGGCCTTGCAAACCATCCAAATAAATGATACACCGTGTCTAGACTTAGTGGAATCATTAGAATTTGAATTGACATCCTTAACCTAAAATGTTGACTTTGGTCAAATCTTCTAGGTTTGAAATGTCTAAAACTCAAAAACTCTCTTGAAACACAGCTGATCATTTCAGGAATTGTACCACCAATTCTCACAAGTCACAAAAAGCTGATAGAAGCTATGGGAGGATCGAATAGGGAAAAAGAAGCAAAAATCACAAAATGACCTTGAGGGTTGTTACATCATCCACTACTAAAATACGTGTTCGTCTTGGAACGTAAAGAGATAGAAAGTACCTGAATGGTAAAAAAAGTGGATATATCTACTCTGCATGTCTAATTCGGTCTCACAAGTGACCTCTTTCACTAAACAATGTCTCCACTGCCCTTCATAGTGCTATATCCTTGGACCTCAATATCTGAATTTGCCTATACCAAAATAGCTATAGGCTCCTTGAAATCTAAATTCTAATCCAACTGTACTGACTCACAGTATATCACATGATAGCCATCATAACAATATTTCTTCAATATAGACAAATGAAATATAGGATGAGCACTGGATAGGCTGAAGTAAACCTAATTCATAAGCCACCTCACCAATACATTGTAACACCTCAAAAGGATCAATGATCCTAGAGATGAACTTTCCCTTATTCTCAAACCCCATAACACCCTTCATGGGTGATACCTTCAGAAACACCTTCTCTCCAACCATGAACTCTAGATCTCAGACCTTTTGATCCGCATAACTTTTTTAACTACTCAGAGTTGTAAAAAATCCTTCTTGAATCAACTTCACTATGTCTAAGAAATCTCTCAATATGTCTGTGCCCTTAGGCCTAACCTCTAAAGTATCGAACCAACCCACCGGAGATCTACATCTCCTACTATACAAGTCCTCAAATAGAGCCATCTAGATATTGGAGTGATAACTATTACTATAAGAAAATTCTGCCAAAGGAAAGAACTAATCCTAATAACCTCCAAAATCGATCACATATGTCGTTGCATATCCGTAAGAACTTCAATGGTCCTCTTTGACTGACCATTTGTCTGGGAGTAAAATGTTGTGCTAAGCTCAACCCGTGTATCTAAAACCTTTTGAATTGATCTCTGATGATGGATGTGAACTAAGTACCCATATCTGATACGATGGAAATAGGCATCTCATATAGATGAACTATCTCCTGGATGTAGATAATGACCAATCTCTCTAAATTATAAATAGTTTGAACCAACACAAATGAGAGGATTTGGTCAGTCTCTCTTAATTGTAAGTGGTCTGAACCAACACAAATGAGAGGATTTCATCAGTATATCCACAATGACCCAAATGACATCAAATTTCATCAAAGTCTATGAAAAACCTATCATGAAACCTATAGAAATCTGATCCCACTTCTACTCAGGTATAAGCATCCTCTGTGTCATCCAACCTGATTTTTGATGTTCATACTTCATTTTTTGGTAATTCAAGCACCAAAACACATAATCCACAATGTCCCTATTCATCCTACACCACTGGTTGTTGACACGTAATTTTAACTTTCCATGCTTAAAATTAACTTCTTCAGACTTTCTCGCCGTTAAATAAAATATAATATAATTTTTGCATACGTTTTTCAATTTTTAAGTAATTTACTAGTAATTATTTTTATTTTAGAATTTTTATTAACTTATTGTCATCTTTTCATTTTTAAAAATTTATTTAATATTACCAATATTTTAATAGGAGCAGGCGCTAGACGAGGCATTTACACAGCACGAGATGAGGTGTAAGCCTCGAAACACAGTGTACAAGTCTCATGAATCTACGGAGCGTAAATATCATATAACTTTAATTTTATAATTTTATTACTAAGAAGTCTCGTGTATCTTCAATTTTATAGTTTTACTACTAAAAGAATAAGTAAAAGTAATTTTTTTGTAAAAAAATTGTAAATAAATTCAACTAAATCACCAATAGTATAGAAAAATTATTACAATTATTGTATAACAACACAAGAAATTGAAATAGCTGAGATAATCTTAAAATGAAATCATCATCCTCTTCATGATCAATCTTCCCACTACTTGTCCTTCTCACCCTCAACTAATATTTGCACTAGTTTTGTTTACATATTTCAAAGATGGAGAAGAAACAAAAGTGTAAGAGCAATGATAAAAAAATTGAATAAAATTACCTCAGGAATAAATGTCCTATCAATTTTAGACATAATCATATAAAAACTATATATCATAGTATTATTTTTTATGAAAGTTGCTTTCTTATATATATTTTTTTAAAAAAATTAGTATGACATGAAAATATGTTAGTATAAGTATAAATATTATTACACCAATAATAATAAAAAATGATATATAGCAGACATACTTTGAAAACAAAAATAATAAATTTAACACCGGGGCGTACACTTTTACGCCTCAGAGCTTACACCTTAAATTCTAGAGCATACGCTCTATTGATCTATGTCTTTCATTTTTGCCTTGGAGCATTTTTGACATACCCTTCCCAAGGACTCAATCTAAAATTTCTTTGAAAACACTGATAATTACACTTATTTTTTTATTCAATTTATTATCATTTTACACATTTTTAATAACTTATTGATAGTTATGCTTATATTAGAATTTTTATCAATTTATTATCACCATTTCACTTTTTATAATTTATTGATAATTATCCTTAATTTCATAAATATTAGAACTTTTTATCAATCTATATGTCATTGTACATTTTGGATAATCATTATTTTTTCACAAAGACATCTACACATGCATAATAGAAACATTATATTTTAAATTCTTCACAATAAATATTTTTATCAATTTATATTTTAACTGCATATTCATACTTAATTTTTATTATGTGTACATTAATTATATTTTTTACGCAATCTGCGAGTGCAAGAACTCGGAGCAATTGACTTCAAAATGCAGTACAAAAATTTGATCAGGTCAAGGTCTTCGTCACATTTATTAAAGGTGACTTTTAACATGACTAACTGCGGCTATTATCCTTTAGTTATTATACTTTTGTTAAGTGATTAAAAGAGATAGACAATTATTGAATATTAATCCTGAAATAAAAATATTTTATTTTATTTTTATAAAAGGTTAAAATATTTTACAAATAGAAAAGGGAACTCTTTTGTTATTCATGCTAAAAAAAATTTCAAATTTCTTACAAATATATTTTCCTATTATGGTGAATGTCTATTTCTTTAAAGAAAATTAGGGTTAGTAACTTTGAGACCAAGTTAGTTTTTACCTAAAAATAAAGAGGTTTTCATTCACTATAATTCATCCCTTTAATTCCTCAAGAAATTCCTCAATAGAAATAAAAGTCTTCCCTCTTTCTCTATAATATTATTCTTCATCTTGCTTTATTATTTTATAGCACGTTGTCAGCACGAGACTCTAATTTGATTACACTTTTAACTGGAATGAACTTCCAAAATTTCAATGAAAAACCCTAAGCTTCTGGAAAAAAAAGCCGCAGAGTTTGCTCAGGAAGGTCTCAGCCAAAATGAAAATAAATTTCAAGCGAAGGAATGGAGGTCGTAACAAACATGGACGTGGCCATGTCAAGTTCATCTGTTGTTCTAATTGCGGAAAGTGCTGCCCCAAGGATAAAGCCATCAAAAGGTTCCTTGTGAGGAACACTATTAAGCAAGCTTTTTGTACCTGATATTCAGTAGGCTTGTGCTTTTGAATTGTACACTCTTCCCAAGCTCTACTTGAAGAATGCAATACTATGTTCCATGTGAAATTCACTCCAACGATATTAAGTTTGATTACCTGCTTCAATAGTTAATGATCTGAGGTAAGAAAAATCAAAGTTTCTTTGGAAAGATGAAGGTTAGTATTTCTTGATATTTATGTCTTTGTTGCTAATAATATCAATTTTGTTTATGAATCTGAGGAACGACTTATCGATTAAATTGGAAATTCATGCATCATATTTGTTTCAGAATAATAATATTGTGAAATATATTTCCAG
>JACEIK010001129.1:169490-185273 GCA_018107945.1 Datura stramonium
CACCGCCCATAATATATATATAACACCTCCCTTCATTTGAATTCATTTCCCAATTATATCATTCGGCCAGAAAGAGAATACTTCGAGGTTTTTGATGATTTTTCATCCGATTACGCTACCAAACGCCGTCCAATCTCAAATTAACTTCAGGTATTAAATTCGATGTTACACCCCTGTAAATGTTAATGATTAGTAAGCGTACACGCGCATTGGTGACAAGTAAGAAGAGATTGACGTGTGTAGGAAAAAGCCTCGAAAGCGGGGTCGGACGGGACTAGTGCACACAGGGCTAGCGCAACGCGCCAGCCAGTAGTGCACTAGCCAGCGTGGGGTGCCAGGCTTGCCGCCTCAATGGGAGGTGCGACGCGGGGAAATTGTTGCATGATGGGGGGCGCGTCACACACACCCCCTGCCACCTCCCAAAAATGTATATAAAGGCCTCTTCACAATTTAAATCTTTTCGCAATTTAAACTCACGACCAGATAAGAGGAAACACCAAGGATTTAAGTAATTTTCATCCATTTACGTTGCCAAACACCGTCCAAATTCAAATTAACTTAGGGTATCGAAGTTTAAGCCCGCAGGGATCATTACTATGGAGTTATTTTCGTGAAATTCACCGGCGAATCGTAACCCCACCGAGCAAAAGTTGTCAGAATTGCTCCAAACTGATTTCTATACAATCACAGGCTTCAAGTATGCATTTCTCCCGTCTGAACTCTCGAGAAATAATACGTTTTCAGCCGTGTTTCATTAATTTGAAGTATCGTCAATATTGGTATTAAAAGTTATCATTTTACGCGGAATTTGGTATTGAAATTCGTCTCTTTCTCCCAATATAACGAGTACAGCTAAAGAGAGCTGGCGAATATAAATTGAAACTCGACGGTTATTCAGGAAACGACAATTGAGGTATGTAAGGCTTAATCCTCGGCAAGTATACTCGTCGTACGGTGTTATGATTTATTCTTTGTGATAGAAATGATGATTTTATATGTTGTAGATAGCTGCTACCATTAAATGATGATTAAACATGTTGGAATTAGATGTTGTTGGTCTATAAGGATAAGATATGCTGTGAGTAACTGCTATCAGTAGATTACGAGTATATATATATTATGGTTAGCTACTATAAAATGAGTACAGATTATACCCTAGTATCCCTCATCGAGAAAAGACACGATAAGTACGTACGCGCTAGAAGCGTCATAGAAACTCTTCTATTCCTCAATTTATTATTTTAGTAGGATTGTTGCTAGGCCTAGAACTTAGGAGCTCGCGAGTGTTATCCAGCCTAAGCTAGTAAGTTGAACAGCATGGGCGCAGCTAGGCGGTTTAACTACCAGTTGGGCACCTGTATTGTCCGGGAAGCATGCCCAGAGGCCATTGGCATACCTTTATGCCCAGGACAAAAATTCAGATAGGAAGGCTGTACTTTAAAGTCAGTAGCCTAGGGTTGTATAATGAGCTGAGTGACAGCCTACCATCTAGTTAGTTACTATCTGTAATTGTCAGTCCCAGTTGACTTAGCATTTAACCTACAGATCACCCAAGAACCCAGTCCAGTCGTCCAGGTCAAATAGACCTGTGGGTACCCTAAGGAAGGGGGTCTTAGCAGTTAGAGACCGGGCCAGTGTCCCAGCCAGTCCTTATAAGGTACTCAGGTACAGATCGCCAGGAGTGGATAAGTCTATATAAACTTGCCTATAAGTTTAAGAATCTCCCAAAAAAAGTAATATAAGATCCGATTAGACCAAGATAAGGTTTAAAGCACTAGTAAGTACCATGTTAGTACAGTACTTCCCACAAGCTAAGGATGTCAGTAAATTTCCTATGGAGGATTAGGGGCCGATCATTCAAAAGCATGTTCGACCAATACCAGCCTTACAGTTGTCCTAAGCAGAGGAACTGAGTAGTTAGTCATTCGTGACCCCACAGTTATTATGAGTTATAGATGTCCGGGTAAGACATATGGAGAGTTGCGTTGGACCACTCCAGATCTCGCCCTATTTAGTCCAGACTATTAGAGATCACGATCACTATCAGGATCCTCTGATCAGATACAGGTGCACGGCGTGCCTGCTAGCAGCTTTACAGACCATCCTAGGGGGCGAGCAGTGGTGGCGTTAGGCCCAGAAGGCCAGTCACGCCTTTTGAGTGGCTAGATTGAGATGTTTGTATAGCACCTTGGTTGGGTTGCCCTCACTTAGGAGCCATCCATGACCACCCCAAGGTTACTAGCTGTGTCGACGCCCGCCAGGGGCGAGATGACGTCGCTCCAGAGAGAAGCATGCCGTCTGCGAGGGAAGAAGATGGGGTCCCAGGTCCTCATATAGTCCATTCCATGGCTGGACTATTTATATTCCGATCGTCTCTACACCACACCTCCTGTCGAGCCTGGTGCCCGGGGTGCAGATATCAGATATCAGGAGTCCACCGGACTCAAACACAGCTACATATCAGGGGTCGAGTAGGCTCAGTTGCAAACCCAGGGGACTGGTAGGCTGGCTATAGAACCAATAGAGTCATAGAAACCTAGTTAGGAGTATATAGATTGAAGTGCACTCACCAGGGCTTATGGGGGTCTCGGGTGGGTTATTCTGTGCTGGTTGTACCTTCCAGGATTATGAGGGCTAGGTTAGGTTCTTTCTTGCATTTTTGTATGTTAGCTATAGATTATGAATATATGTGATTGTGCAGTCATAGCCCATGTATGTGTAGTGCCTGTTAGATGTAGATTACGAATAAGTCAGCTTACAGGTTAATGTTTCTGCCTCTCCTTCCTACTCACTTTCAGTATTTCACAGCTTTCATTCAACCTATTTATTACCTTACATATTCGGTACATATTGTACCGACGCCCAATTATGGGGCCATGCATTACTTTCCTGCAGGTTTAGACAGACAGGGTTCAGGATCTTCAGTAGCAGCTGTTTAGAGTCGCAGTTGGGTCAGCTCCTTTCATTCGGAGTTTCCAGGTTGTAGAGATTTCTGCATTTCAGTTGTATAGAATTTTGGGGTAGCGCGGGGTCTTGTCCCGACCACTATTTGTACTCTTAGAGGCTTGCAGACTACAATCGTCAGTTATTTAATTGTACGTTGGTCGTGTGGGGCCTTAATCAGTTATGTTTCGTATGCTGGCCATGTGGTGCCTAGGAGAGTAGTATGTCTTCATTTCTATTATAACTAGACAGTAGGGTGGCCTTGTTGGCCTACATATGATCCCTTCTGTTGCCTGTTGTTGGTTAGCTGTATTCATTTACAAGTGGCTATACGGCCTTGTCGGCTGGAGGCTGCATTTACAACCGAGATATAGCCCATTCTTTTCTTGATTTGAGGAGAAAGCCTGCACCAGGTGTGCCTAGGCTTAGTTAAGTTAGTTCAGATCCTAGTAGGCACTAAGTGTCAGTCATGCCTCCCAAGGTGGGGCGTGACAAACTTGGTATTAGAACAGTTCGTATCCTAGGGAGTCTGCAAGCCGTGTCTAGTAGAGTCTTGGTTATAAATGTGTTGTGCACCACATTTTATAAGCAGGAGGCTATGATGCATGATAGTATGGTTACCCCTCGTTCTTCTCAGATCGTGCTATAGAGCAGAATTGTATAGGGTTGAGTCCCTAAGCTTTTCTTGTTATTTCTATCTAGAATAATGTTTGATATAAGACAGACAGACTCCAGCCAGTTGCAAGATAACTACAACAGCCGGAGGAGGTACCGGTGAAGTGATACAATTGGGAGGCGGTTAGCCCAAGGGCGGAAGTAGACGTCTTTTACATTTCCCCATCACCCTCCCGAGGTACCAGGAACCTCATAATGAGATAGATATGCCAGTGCCATCCCCAGTTCTCTCTGCAACCTCAAAATAGGGGGTTAGGAGTATAGTATATATGTGCCTTTGAGTTGGCTTACTTACTAGATATTTAAAATTAGCCAGGGGCAATAGTTAATGTTGAATTACTTGAAAGGTGCGAAAAAAGGAGGAAATTGCAGGATTCCTACCTCCAACTTTTTGAATATTGTAAGGTTCCATACCTCAGTTCTCCCACAGCAATATAGGGTCATTTTCCACCTCCTAGCTTGTTCTTTCAGCATAACAGAAAGCGTAAGTGTTAGTTCTATGGTGCTCATAACGACTAGTAAAGGAGAGCTAGAATTGTTGTCTCCGAGAAGGATTAGAGAGTGGTTGAAACCCTTAGTATTTATCAGTTATCTAAACCCTCATGGTAGTAAGTCAGGAGGGGGGGGAGTAAGATTGCCAATAGAACTCAAGTGTGTATAAGAGAGTTCATCACTTCATCAGTGATAAACCACCAGTAATAATAAAACTCAAGTCGAAAAAAGGCTAAATCCGTTGTAGCATGCTAATGACGGCAGGACATACCTGCAAGATAATGGTTATGGCCTTAGTTTGTGATATCGAAGGACAGGGAGATCATATGAACAAAATAGGCCCAAGTGTGAGTCAGAAGAAATATAGGTCAGTAGACCTGGTCGGTAATATCCTTGACCGTATGAGGTAGAAGGCACAAACCTCAGAGCTCAGTCTAAGAGAGCAAGAGGAAAGGCACAAGTATCTAATGGGAGGAAAATCGGAATCACCTCCAGGTTGAAGCAAATTAAAAAGCACGGGACCATTTTTAGATGTCGAAGACTAAGCATCGGATTGACAGTTAAGAGATAGTAAAGTTGTATCCTAGTCTGCTGCTATATCTCCGCAAGTTATGGAGGTAAAGGAGTACCGATATAGAGACTTTAGACTAGAACAGCCTGGAAACAAGGCCCAGTAGAGAGTCATTGTCCCTCAGGATAATAAGGGGAGAAATCATAAGACCCAGATGTCGACTCTATATTCCATGGGTAGCAGAACTTCGATTAGCAGACCATACTTCCAGAATTTAACGAAAAGACAATGGGTCAAAAAGAGAGACCTATTGATGGTATAGAAAGACAGAAAATATCATTGAATCATAGCAACAGAGCTCCATCGACAGGCCAAAAAAGATGAGATAGAAGGAACTGGGCAGTCAAATAAAGGAGGTGACCATGCCTGCAAGAGGGTGGAGAGTAATTGACATGAATACAGTCATAAGGTTATCTCATACCAAGTGTAATTTGACTTCATTTGAACCAGTATAAAGAGGCTAATGAGATTTATTTGTGTCTCGCCAGATGAAATTATGTCGCGGTTAAGATTTATGCCGAGTTAAATATCCCAGAAGTAATTGGAGTGCGTGAAGCTCCAGTGTTTGATAAACTCTGAAAGAGAGACGCAATTTATGACTAAGTTCTAGGAAAAGGCATTAGAACAGATGGAGACACATGTAAACTTAAGCACGGTTCCTCGTACCCAAACAGGTGGCCAAGAAGAATATACAACTCAAACTCTAGAGGTCCATTATAAATGGGAATGGAAGCCCCCTGAATGATGACGTAAATCAGATAAAATGGAGGTAGGCGAACCCGGGCATGTTAAAATGGGTAGACGAAAAAAGCTAAACTTATCAGGAAAAAGGGTACCGACAGCCAGGGTCATCAAAAGTTTTACCCTAATGTATGGTGTAGGCAGCTAAGGGTTGAAGCAACAGTTGGTTATTTCTAGAAACTTTGTTGAAGAAGGCCGTTATGAGGTTAGGCAAGAAGGACGAGCTTAGGCCTAGGTTTATTGGCCCGTATCATATCCTCCGAAGAACAGGCGAGATGGCATATGAGCAAAAATTGCTTCCAGAGCTAGGACCTGACCATTCAGCTTTCACATGTCGATGTTGTAAAAGGACATAGATGACTCGTACCGAATTGTTCTAGTTAAGGACATTTAAGTTACGAGACGTTCCAGTTGAGAACTAAGGATGTCGCCTCTGCTAAGTTATTATGGAGAAACAAGAATAGAGAAGAAATGACCTGAGAAGCCGAGGACGACATGGAAACCATATATCCTCATTTGTTCCAGGATTAGTCAAAACTATGCAATTAAGGAAAAGGTGTTTCTTCAGTTGTTATTTTATGATGTATGTTACGTATATTGTTCAGTTGACTACAATTTTGTAATGAAAAAGTTGTTAGGGTGGCATGTGAGATATCTGTATTAGACTTTTCGACATTTCCGAATTTTTATATAGTCCATGGTACAGGGGGGACTCTGCCAAAAATTTTCCAAAATAATAGTTGCAAGAGTTAAATTCCTGTGAGTTAAAGTTGACATTCGAGGACAAATGTTCTTAAGAGGGAGGGGATGTTACACCCCGTAAATATTAACGATTAGTAAGCGTACATGTGAATTGGTGACAAGTAAGAAGAGTTTGACGCGTGTGGGAAAAAGCCTCGGAAGCGGGGTCGGTTGGGACCAGTGCGCACAGGGCCAGCGCGACGCGCCAGCCAGTAATGCACGGGCCAGCGCGGGAAGCCAGGCCTGCTAGCGCTTTGAGAGGTGCGGGGCGCCAGGCCTGCTGCCTCAATGGGAGGCGCGATGCAGGACAATTGTGGCCCGATGGGGGGCGTGCCGCACACCCACCTGCCACCGTCCAAGATTGTTATAAAGGCCTCTTCACAATTTAAATCATTTCCCAATTTGAACTCACGGCCAGAGAAGAGGAAACATGAAGGATTCAAGTAATTTTCATCCGTTTACGCTTCCAAATGCCATCCAAATTCAAATTAACTTCGGATATCGAAGTTTAATCCCACGGGGAGCATTACTATGAAGTTATTTTCGTGAAATTCGCTTGGGGAATCGAAACTCCACCGAGCAAAATTTGTCAGAATTGCTCCAAATTGATTTGTATACAATCACAGGCTTCAAGTAAGCATTTCTCCCTTCTGAACTCTTGGGAAATAATACGTTTTTAGCCGTGTTTCATTAAGTTGAGGTATAGTCAATATTGGTATTAAAAGTTATCTTTTTACGCCGAATTTGGTATTGAAATGCGCCTCTTTCTCCCAGTATAATGGTTACAGCTAAAGAGAGCTGGCGAATACAAGTTGAAACTCGGCAGTTATTTAGGAAACGACAATTGAGGTATGTAAGGCTTAATCCTCGGCAAGTATACGCGTTGTATGGTGTTACGACTTATGCTCTCAAATAGAAATGATGATTTTATATGTTGTAGATAGCTGCTACCATTAAATAATGATTAAACATGTTGGAATTAGTCGTTGCTGGTCTATAAGTATCAGATATGCTGCGAGTAACTGCTATCAGTAGATTATAGGTATACATATGTTGTGTTTAACTGCTAGAAAATGTGTACAGATTATACCGTAGTATCCCTTATTGAGAAAAGACACGATAAGTACGATACGCTCTAGAAGCATCATAGAAACTCTTCTATTCCTCAGTTCATTATTTTAGTAGGATTGTATGTTTGTTGCCAGGTGAGAACTTAGGAGCTCGCGAGAGTTATCGAGCCTAAGCTAGTAAGTTGAACAACATGGGCGCAGCTAGGAAATTTAACTACCAATTGGGCACCTGTATTGTCCGGGAAGCATGCCCAGAGGCCATTGGCATACCTTTATGCCCCAGGACAAAAATTCAGATAGGAAGGCTGTACTTTAAAGTCAGTAGCCTAGGGTTGTATAATGAGCTGAGTGACAGCCTACCATCTAGTTAGTTACTATCTGTAATTGTCAGTCCCAGTTGACTTAGCATTTAACCTACAGATCACCCAAGAACCCAGTCCAGTCGTCCAAGTCAAATAGACCCAGGGTACCCTAAGGAACAGGGCCTTATTAGAAGTTAGAGGCCGGGCCAGCACCCCAGCCAGTCCTTATAAGGTACTCAGGTACAGATCGCCAGGAGTGGCTAAGTCAATATAAACTTCCCTATAAGGTAAAGAATAGCCCAGAAAAGTAATGTAAGATCCGATAAGAACAAGATGAGGTCTAAGGCACTAGTAAGTACCATGTTAGTACAGTACTGCCCACAGACTAAGGATGTCAGTAAATTTCCTATGGAGGATCAGGGACCGATCGCTCAAAAGTATGTTCGGCCAGTACCAACCCTACAGTTGTCCTAAGCATAGGAACTGAGTAGTTAGTCATTCACGACCCCACAATTATTATGAGTTATAGATATCTGGGAAGGAAATACAGAGAGTTGCGTTGAACCACTCCAGATCTCGCCCTATTTAGTCCAGACTATTAGAGATCATGATCACTATCAGGATCCTCTGATCAGATATAGGTGCACGACGTGCCTGCTAGCAGCTTTACAAACCATCCTAGGGGGCGAGTAGCATTGGCGTTAGGCCCAGAAGGCCAGTCACGCCTTTTGAGTGGCTACATTGAGATGTTACTACAACACCTTGGTTGGGATTTCCCTCACTTAGGAGCCATCCATGACCATCCCAGGGTTACTAGTTGTGTCGAGCCCACCAGGGGCGAGATGACGTCGCTCTAGAGAGCGGCATGCCGTCTGCGAGGGACGAAGATGGGGTCCCAGGTCCTCATATAGTCCATTCCATGGCTGGACTATTTATATGCCAATCGGCACTACACCACACCCCCTGTTGAGCATGGTGCCTGGGGTGCAGATATCAGGAGTCCACCGGACTTAGACATAACTACAGATCAGGGGTCGAGTGGGCTCAATTGCAAAACCAGGGGAGTGGTAGGTTTGCTATATCACCAGTAGAGTCATAAAAACCTGGTTAGGAGTATATAGATAGAACTTCACACGCCATGGCTTATGGGGGCCCCCGGTGGGTTATTGTGTGTTAGTTGTACCTTCCAGGCTTATGGGGCCCCCGGTGGGTTATTGTGTGCTAGTTGTACCTTCCAGGCTTATGGGGGCCAAGTTAGGTTCTTTTTTGCATTTTTGTCTATTAGCTATAGCTTATGAATATATGTGACTGTGCAGTCATAGCCCATGTATATGTAGTGCTTGTTAGATGCAGATTACGAATAAGCCAGCTTACCGGTTAATCTTTATGTCTCTCCTTCCTACTCACTTTCAGTATTTCACAGCTTTCATTCAGCCTAATTGTTGCCTTTACATATTCAAATATGTATTGTACTGACAACCAATAGTGGGGCGCTGCATTACTTGCCTGCAGGTTTAGACAGACAGGATTCAGGATCTTCAGTAGCAGTTGTTTAGAGTCGCAGTTGGGTCAGCTCCTTTCATTCGGATTTGCCAGGTTTTAGATACTTCTATATTTCAGTTGTATAGCATTTAGGATAGGACGAGGCCCTGTCCTGACCAATATTGGTACTCTTAGAGGCTTGCAGACTACAGTCGTCAGTTAGTTAGTTGTATGTTTGTCGTGTGGGGCCTTAATCAGTTATGTTTCATATGTTGGCCGTGTGGGGCCTAGGATAGTAGTTTGTCTTCATTTCTATTATAACTAGATAGCAGGGTGGCCTTGTCGGCCCGTATAGGATCCCTTCTATTACCTTTTGTTGGTTAGCTATTTTCATTTACAGGTGGCTATACGGCCTTATCGGCTGGAGGCTGCATTTATAGCCGAGATATAGCCCGTTGTTTTCTTGATTTGAGGAGCAAGCCTGCACCAGGTGTGCCTAGGCTTAGTTAAGTCAGTTCAAATCCATGTAGGCACTAGGTGCCAGTCATTCCTCACAAAGTGGGGTGTGACATTCTAATCCTACAGGAAGCATTACTACGGAGTTATTTTCTCGAATTACGCTCGAAAAATTGGAACTCCGCTGAGTAGTAGTTGTCAGAATTGCTCCAAAATGATTCCCAAATGATCACAAGCATCGAGTAAGAATTTCTCCCTTCTAAACCCTTGAGAAATTATAAGTTTTCGACCGTATTTTACGTAGACGAATTATTGTTGCTATTAATATCAAAAGTTATCCTTTTATGTCGAATTTCGTATTGAAATTCATCTCTTTCTCCAAGTATAACGGTTACAGCTGAAAAGAGCTGGAGAATCTAAGTTGAAACTCATTGGTTATTTGGGAAATGACAGTCGAGGTATGTAAGGCTTAACCCTCGACAAGTTATTCTCGTCGTACAGTGTTACGACTTATGTTCTCGAATAGGAATAATGGTCCCATATGTTGCAGATAGTTGCTACTAGTAGATTGTTAATAGACATGTTATAATTAGCTGTTGTTGGCATATAAAGATCAAATATGTTGTGATTAGCTGCTATCAGTAGATTACGGTTATATAAGTTTTGGTTAGCTTCTAGAAAATGTATACAGAGTATACAGCAGAATCCCTCGTTGAGAAGGAGCAAGTTAAGTATGATACACTCTAGAAGCGTCATAGAAACTCTTCTATTCTCCAGTTAATTGTATTAGTAGGATTGTATGTTTTATTGCAAGTCATAGACCTTAGAAGCTCGTGAATAGTTATTGGTCCTGAGGTAGTAAGTTGAATAGCATAGGCGGTTTAACTACCAGTTTAGCGCCTGTATTGTCAAGAAAGCACGCCTAGAGGCCATTGGCATATACTCACGCCCCCAGGTCCATAAATTTAGATAGGAAGGCCATGTTTTAGAGTCAACAACCTAGGATTGTCTAGTGAACTGAGTGACAACCTTCTACCTAATTAGCTATTACCAGTGATTGTCAGTCCTAGTTGACTTAGCATTTATCATATAGGACGCCCAGGAAGCCAACTCAATCGTCCAGGTCAAATAGACTCATGGGTACCCTAAGGAAAGGTTCCTTATCAGCAGTTACAGGCCAGACCAGCGCCCCAGCCAGTTCTTATAGGATACTCATGTACAGATTGTCGGGAGTGGTTAAGTCTATATAAACTTTTCTATAAGGTTAGGAATCGCCCATAAAAGTAATATAAGATTCGAGTATACCAAGATGAGTTATAAGGGACTAGTACCACGTTGTTATAGTATTACCCACAGGCTAAGAATGTCGATAAGCTTCCTGTGGAGGATTAGGGGTCGATCGCTCAAAAGCATGTTCGACCAGTACTATCCCTACAGTTGTTCTAAGAAGAGGAACTAAGTAGTTAGTAATCAGCGACCCTGCAGTTGTTTATGAGTTATAGTTGTCCGGGAAGGACATTCATAGTTATGTTAGACCACTCCAGATCTCACCCTATCCAGTCTAGACCAATAGAGATCATGATCACTATCAGGATCCTCTGACCAAATACAGGTGCATGGTGTGCCAGCTAGCAGCCTTACAAACTATCCTGGGGGCGAGCAGCGGTAGCGTTGGGCCCAAAAGTCCATTTACGCCTTTTGAGTAGCTAGATTAAGATTTCAATACAACACCTTGGTTGGGGTTTCCCTCACTCAGGAGACTTACATGACCACCCCAGGGTTACTAGCTATGTCGTCGCCTGCCAGGGGCTAGATAACGTCGCTCCAAGGAGCGGTATGCCGTCCGCGAGGGACGAAGATGAGGTCCCAGGTCCTCATACAGTCCATTCCATGGCTGGACTATTATATGTCGTATCAACACCACATCTCCATCGAGCTTGGTACCCGGGGTGCAGATATCAGGAGTCCACTAGACTCAGACACAACTACAGTTCAGGGCCGAGCGGGCTTAGTTGCAGACCCAGGGGGATAGGTAGGTTGTCTACAGCACCAATAGAGTCATAGAAACCTGGTTAGGGGTATNGGGCCGAGCGGGCTTAGTTGCAGACCCAGGGGGGATAGGTAGGTTGTCTACAGCACCAATAGAGTCATAGAAACCTGGTTAGGGGTATATAGATTGAGGTGTACTTGCAAGGGCTTATGGGGGTCTTGGTAGGTTGTTTCTTTATTTCTTGTACCTTTCAGGATTATGGGAGCCAAGTTAGTTCTTGCTTGTATTCTTTTCTGCTAGCTATAACTTATGAATATATGGTTGTACAGTCGTAGCTCATGTACGTGTAGTATTTTTCTAGATGCAGATTACAAATAAGCCAGCATACATGTTAATCTTCTGGCCCTTCTCTCTATTTATTTTCAGTCTTTAACAACTTACTTATTGCCTTACATATTCGGTACATATTGTACTGACGCCCATCCCTAGGAGCTGCATTACTTGCCTGCAGGTTTAGACAGACAAAGTTTAGGCTCTTTATTAGTAGTTGTTTAGAGTTAGTAGTTTGGCCAGCTCCCTTTGTTCGGAGTTGCCATGTTGTAGAGGTTACAGTCTTTCAGTTGTATAGTATTTAGGGTAGGTCTGGGCCCTGTCCCGACCACTATTTGTATTCCTAGAGGCTTGCAAACTATAGTCGTCAGTTAGTTAGTTGTATGTTGGCCATGTGGGGCCTTAATTAGTTATGCTTCATATGTTGGCCATGTGGGGCCTAGTATAGTATCTTGTCTTCATTTCAGTTATAACTAGGCATCATGGTGGTCTTGTCGGTCCGCATAGGATCCCCTTCTATTACCTGTTTCTGGTTAATTATTTTCTTTTACAGGTGGCTATATAGCCCGTTGTTTTCTTGATTTATGGATTAGGCTTTCACAAGAAGTGCATAAGCTTAGCCAGGTCAATTCAGATCATAGTAAGGCACCAGGTGCCAATCATGCCTCCCAAGATGGGGCGTGAAAACTAGAAGTGATAATATTTTTATTGGCTTGTTATAGTTACAACTGAAAATATGTTAGAGAAATTCCCTACGTTATATGCACACCTCGATTTTCTCCCAAGTAGAAATATCATAAAAGAGATTTTAAGCTATCACAATTTGATATGCTTAAGGCATATTCATATGATTATGTTCCGTTTCTGAAGAATGAGAAACTTTGATAAATGTTACAAATATAGATCTATTATAGATCCAGTTCCAGAAGTAAATGTGTCAGTACATAGAAAAATCTTGAAATTTACTCCCAAAGTAGTAAATATTAAATTTACTCTTAAAAGGGTAAGAATTTGATATCTACTCCTGAAGTAGTAAGACTCCACAAAAGTAAATCTTGCAATTTACTCCTGAAGTAGTAAAACTTGCAATCAACTCTAGAAGTAGTAAAAGCTTGAGTTAGTGATGTTTAGAACTTAGTATTTATTGCTTATTTTATAACATAAGAAGTGTCTAAATTTTCTTTCATGATACTAAAAGTATCTAAGTAATATTTGATAATATAAATTAATGATCAAGGTCTCCTGAAAAGCCTGATTGTTTGTCTACAAGAATTATGACACTGGTAATGTCTAAATAATAATTTATATATGAAAAATAAATCGAAAGCTCCCTGTCACGACCTGAGTTCACACCCTGTACGCGACACAGTACTTTGAATCACAAGTGACCCCAAGCAAACCCATGATAAAGCATACTTCTAATAAGACTGATCTGCTGAAAATAATGATAATAAAGCAAAAGATGACTAAAGAATATAAACAAATACCGAATAATAATAAAATCTAAATAAAACTAAAACCGAAACTGAATCTATAAATACTATCTGAAAGCCTTCTAAAATGAACTGATAAGTTGTTGGGACAAAACCCCAGCTAAATCTTATGTTTGAAACTAAACCAAAGAAATAACAACTGAAATTGGAACTCCGACCCTTGGTAGATGAGGACTTACCACTGAAGTTACTGGAAAATCATCGAGAGACTAGTTGCAGCATTAAGTCTGGGCACCTTAGCCTATATCATAAAATGATATAGCACATAAAAGTATGTGATCAGTACTTTGAATATATTGAGTATGTGAGAAGGAACTAAAAACGTATATATACTGAATAATAATAATCTAAATTGTACCACTGCAGATATAGACTGAAATCTGAAAATCTGGACTGGGCTGAGAATCATGACTGTACTGGACTAAACTGTACTATAGGAAAAACTATAGCCGACATGTAACCACATGAGATAAATGTGGAGTCCAAAGTATATCCCCCTATCGGAGAAGGCCCACTATACCTTGCCAAGGTATAGTGGCTGAATTGAGTGATCACTTTCTGGGCCCATTCGGGCTAGTAACTTATGGTGGCAACGTAGTTTTGTGAACCTGGGTGTGCTGAACCCCAGCCCGCTCGGTGCTAAGTACTACTCCCACTGAAAATCCTAAATGTGTCTAATTGTGCTGATAGCTCAAAATTGATGTCCTAATACTAAGTCAGAATTGCTTATCTGGAAGTGTTCTGAGAGTCTAAGGACCCGAAAGAAACTATGTTCTAAGACTTGTTAGAGTTTTTTTATTTGAAAGCATTGTAACAATCCAAAGAACGACTAACAAGCTGATAAACTGATACTACTAAATTTATTGAGTGTCTCAAAAGACTGATAAAAGTCAAACTGATTAGCTAACATTTCTGGAGGATACTAAGTGTACTAAGTACTGACTGAAATTCTAAGATTGAACATACTAAAGCATTAACTTTCCTATTCATGTATTTGTACCAACATCCATAATTTGAGTAAGAATATCAACAATATAGCATTCATATATGAGTTTTAAATCATGACGGTTTTATCCAAATATCACACTAATGTTCAAGGTTAAGGAAGCAATCTGTAAGAATAAAACTAAAACATGAATTTAAACTAGGGATGATGATACAAAATTAGAGATTTAACAAGGTTTAACAAATTTCTTAGCTAATTGAAAACCCTAGCTTCAAACTTCTACAGGGCTAGAATTTAGAAAGATTTCTAAAAATAGTTTGGGACATAAGGGGGAAAGAAAACCCTTGTTGAAGTCTCACATACCTGGAGGAAAAAATCCTTGAGAAAGCACCTGGATCTCTGAGAAGGAGAAGAAGCCCTAACTCTTGCCTAAAGGAGTCTGTTTGAGTTCTTACGATGAGTTTTTGCGTATTTTGAAAAGAATGAGGAAAGAGGGTCATCTATTCCCCTTCTAAAAATTCTCAATACGAAGTAGCTTTGGAGTTAGGATCTTAGAATTTTACAAAAATGCCCCTGAAAACTGTTATTAAAATTCTGCCCATCAGGTGGTATGACTCAACCTTCGAGTCGTACCAAGATCATATGATTCGTACTAACGTACGTGGTTAGGGGCCCTGCTCGACACCATTTTTTGAAGTTTTCCACGAAAGTCTACCATGATCCGTGAGATCTTACTACTGGTCTTACTACGATTCATAACTTCCTCAAAGCCTTTTGAACATTTCTTTGAAATTCAAGTCACGAATAAATGGAACAATCCGTACCCACCTACCCACGAGTCATACCTTGGCTCGTGGTTTTTTTTCCAGAATTCTAGACCTCTACTCTGAACTTTTCCATGACTGGTCAGTACGATCCGTACCAAGGTGCTACGAATTGTGACATGTAGTCATGGTTTCTCCTAGTGACTCATACTGTTTTCCTTGACCCTTCAGTTATGAGTCCTGGTATGACTCGTACTACTATTGTACGAGTCGTACCGTAACTCTTACTGAGGAATTCTTTTCTAATTTTTTTCATGGTCATATTTTACATCTGAAGGATATTCCCAGGGATTACTGGGGTATTACAAATCTTCCCCTTGGGAAAATTCGTCCTCAAATGAAGACTAAGTAAGCTGGAAATTAGGGAAAGAGTTGCAATCCCGAACTGTAAACTAATAACTGATTACTGAAGGAGTGACTGACTCCGTATTAAGATAGACATACAGTATTCATAGATTCAGTTTGGGTTTCAATTTTTCTCAGATTTTATTGTTATTCAGTATTTGGTTATATTTTTTAGTCTGCTTCTGCTTATTATTATTATTATTTTTAGTATATCAGTCTTAGTAGAAGTATGCTTTACCACAGGTTTGTTTGGGGTTACTTGTGATTCAAAGTACTATGTCGTGTGATCTCGGGCAAAATAGCATGCCCGAGTGATGCTTTATAACTTAATTTAGTCTTGTTTAGCTAATTAATTATATACATTTTCATGTGATTTTATATA
>JACEIK010001129.1:229063-261578 GCA_018107945.1 Datura stramonium
ATAATAAAGGTCAAAGCCCAATTGAACTAGAAAAATAAAACACTATTTCTGCTGGAAAAAAAATAAATGCATCAAGAAAAAAAATTATAACGCAGAAAGAAAAAAAATGCAGAAGAGAAGGGAAGAAAGGAAGAGAAAAGAGGAGAGAAAAATAAGGATTTTTTATCCAAATCATAAAGGTAATTATCCTACTCTTTTGCTTGAGTTTATTACGCGATTATAAGAAAGTTTATAGGATAGAACATGGAGAAATTTTGAAGAATTAAGAAAGTTTAGCTCTAGGATTCTTCAACTTAAATCATCAATTTGAAAGGGAAAACGTTATCAAAATTTGATTTTGATTAATGTTTTGGAATCCTCTCATCAAGGAGAATCTATTGGTGGTTGTAGTTCTAGAATTCTGCCCCGTTGACCAGAGTTGTCTTTTTTGGTCAAACCTTTGACCGTGAATTTGACTTTTGTTAAAAATTAAGCAAACTTCTACCAAAGGGTTTTTGACCATTCTAAACCCATTTTTGTATAGTTTGAGGTGATCCGGAGACCCAAGAGCATAGTTCTGAAATATTGAAAAGTATGCATGAGTTGTAAATTCGAGGTAAGTGAGACTTTAAGCTTTGGTGCTTGCTTTTTAAACCTATTTTTTTTAAAAAATTATGTTTTGTCTGCCTGGTTCATGTGTTGGGAAAGGCATGTACTTGGAAAAATCAGTGATCTTTCACCAACCGCATAATATGTTACTTTGAGAAAAATATGTTTTTAAAAAAATTATTTCATAATTGATTTGTGTTGTAGCGTGGTATCGTAACATGGTGTTGGGTATCCTTCCTTCGCTAATGTGATATATTTACTAGGGGCATACATGCGTTACCTTATCATGTTAGGAGCCTTGTACTTGTTGTCGTAGTATACTATTGGGGCATTATATATATTGTCGAGGGCTAGTCGAGGTGTTAGGTTGATCTCTTTAACTATCGTTTGACAAGTTCTGAGTGTGAGTTGCATTGAGATATATATATCTATATACATAGTGATCTTGTTGAACATTTGTTTGGACTTCACTGAGTTTTATATTTTGGAAATATGTTGTTGTGCATATTATTTTTTTGTGCTCGTTGTGGTTGCATTTTCTAACACTTGTTCCAAGGTATTAAAGTGAAGTCGAGGATATTATTGAGTTATATTTATATATATCTCCTCCTTACTTATGTCTATCACGAGATTTTGTACGAGAAGTGAGACTAGTGGGCGCTTGATGGATTACCTTGGTGTTTATTCTTGAGGTGAGCCTTCACATTGATTCGTGGAGCTATCATTTGACTTTATCTACTCTTTTATTTATATTTTCTTTTCTTGGGGTTGGCAGCTTACGATAGCTAAACTCATGTAACTCAGTAGATGCTCCATGGTCTTGGTTGGGATTTGGACTAGAGATACTATACTTAAGCGATTCGTACATGCTTTCTTATAAATTGAGACTTGATTTTGGTTAGATAATCATTTCATTTTTATGACTATTGATGTGTTTGGAGTTGCATATATTGTATTTCAATGCTTATAGAAAAGGGTTAAGTGTTTGGAAAAATAGGTTCGCACGGCGGTGGTGTTAGCGAGATGCAAGTCACGTCTGGGTGGTATTTCAAGATGTGAAAAGGCTGGTATTAGGCTTAGGCTTTAAGTCTAGGTTCATGGGCAGAGTGTTTAGTAAGTCTTGTTCATTGGTATGTAGGCAACCATACATATGACCTGTAAACTCTGCAGAACATTAGGATGTTTTCCTTATTTCATTCTTTATTCATGCGTTAAATTGTTTCAAGTCTAATCTTGAAATATCTATTTATGAGATGGCTAAGCTTGTGCGTCTTAAATACGCTGGTCGATCAAAGGCACCGATTGGAGAGTGCAGGGCATGAGTACTACCCCCGGTGGTAGTTGAGATGGGGCCGTAACAAGGGCTCAAGCAGAGGCACAGGAGCCAATCCTCGGCTTTGAGAAGTTGTGAATGGGGGTCGGCCTCGGTTCTTTTGCTCGGAGTAGAGTATAGGAACGAGGTTGTTCAAGATGCTCCATCGACAGTGCCGGCTATTGTACCTACCATTTGCCTTGCCTACGAGATGTATGAGATTCTTGAATGTGTTAGAGGCATTGGTGCCTAATCATGGTAGACTTTCCGTTCCTCGAAACTAGTGCATAGCGCAAACACAAGTTAGTTGAATGTTGCGGCTACACGGACACCCGAGTTGACCCCTCAGCCAGCATTCAGTTGGCTTCTTGGGCAATCCAAAGATCTTAAGGTATCATGGATCTTAAGCCACCCAGTGTCACGCCCCACCTTGGGAGGCATGGCCCGGCACTGGTGCCCTACTAAGGCTGGACTCTTGGACTGCGAGCCTAAGTACTTTTGGTCGAGCTGGCTCTAACCACAGATTCATGGAACCAACGGGCTATATAGCATTTATCATACGGCCTGGACGACTAGGCCTATATCCTCATGTAGAAAACAATAGGCGGCGAACCACGGGAGTATAAAGGAACCTATGCGGGCGAAAAGGCCACCATGTTGACTAGTTTCAGAGTGAGCGAATGCTAAGCGCACCGTGACCGACAAGGTCACCAACTATAAACCTGCCACAAGGCACCCCACGGCCATCATAAACAAACTAAAACATACAAGCTTGGCCTCTCACACGGCCAGGTACGACTAACCACGGGGAATATACAATCGTAAGCCTCTAATAATGATAATAAGATGATCGGGACGGGGTCCCGACCTGCCACGTCTTGTACAACAAAAAGAAATAAACCTCTAATTGTCAAGCTCTACGGATGACGGGCGTGACTATGTGTGTTGTCTTGAATTACGAGGATCGGCTCCTCATCTATGAGTACTGCAGGGGAAAGTAATGCGGCGTCCCCAAACGGAGGCGTCGTACCACGAATGCAGAGTATGCAAAGCAATAACTAGAATATAGCGAAGATAAAGCATTAATGCGATAGTTCTTGAAGTATGAGACATGGCTAAGACTGCCCAAGGATAGCGAGAATTTGAAATGAGCTTACTGTACTAGAGAGAAGGTAAAGAATCATACATGTCGATGTGGCGTCTTGCTATCAATTTAATAAATAACACATATAGCATACAAGAACCTATACCAGCCTCCATAAGTCGGAAGGTACCAATCAACATGCAATCTATATACTCCTACAGTTCGCCATCCACCTAGTAACTATTCACATCACTCACCTAGTAACACGAGCATCCCAGAGCCAGGTATGCAACTTGGGCTCTCTAGGCCCACGACTATAGTTGTATTTGAGTGGGAGGACTCCTGTGCTTGTGTCCCGAAGATGCATGTCACATGTCTATGTCAGCACCCCGAGCGCAAGCGCTCGACGGTGTCTTCTGTCTTCATTGACTGCTATAGGGAATGTTGCCTCCCATCTTCGTCCTCCTAGCGGACGACGCCCTCCTTGGGTGACGTATCCTCACCCTCGGCGGGCGAGGTCAACACAACTATTAACCCTAGAGAGCGACCCAAAGGAAGCTCTAAGATTGCCCAACATAGAACAATCAGTCTCTACAAACAACAATAATCACATATAACATATAAAATACGATATGTGTCCATGTTCGATATTCTATTGAATCCCTTCTTTGAATTATGCGAGATCGTCTTGAGTTATCTTGAGTGCGGAATAATATCTCATTGTACGATACTAATTTCTTGACTTTTATTATGAATATGACATAATTATTCAATCATGCTTCTTTGAGTTCACACTAGGCATAATACTCCTAGGCTTTGAAATGTTCTTTCGGAATTTATTCTATTTTACTATACTAAATTACTATCTTGCCGAAAACGGCTTTACACCTCGGTTGCCCGACTAGCTGACTAGCCCAGTAACTCGGCCAATATCCAGCTATTTCTTCCAACTGCATTCATATTCATAGCAAATAAAACTAAATTCATCAATACGGAAGAAAACACTACTTTAGATATCTTGCCCAAACTTTGACTAATCGAAAACGGTAGCTAGCTATTTCTGGAAGTCTAGGAAGGGAGAAATACTCATTTTAGGGCTAGGAGCATATTGACACTAATTTGGAGCAATTCCACTTACCTTAGCTCGGAAGGACGACGATTCGCTAGGCCGAATTTTCTGAGTAACTACGTAGGAATCTCTGCTGACTTTATACTTTGCTACCCAGTTAATTTGAGTTTGGGCTGCGTTTGACGGCATAATCGGACGAATATTTGTATGGAATCCTCGTCTTCCTCTGTTTTTGTTCACTTACTAGAAATTAAAAGATGGGAAATGATTTAAAACAAAGTGTGAAGGCTTTATATACTTGGGGCCTTTAAGTGGCATTTGTCGAATGGAATTTATAAGTCGCATTTGCCTTGCGACACTCAACTTGGCGCTTGTCAGGTCTCTCCCCCAATCCCTTTTTCTAGCACGTATGGCATTCTAAAACTCTTAACCAACATGTGAATAGGTCATCTAAATGTTAAGAATTTATGGGGTGTAACACGAGTTCCGATGCAACGCCAACTTCTATTGAACCTTAGAAGTTCATTGAACGTTGTGAAAGATCTTTTGACATTGGGGTTGAAAGAGACTCGAGGTGTGGAATTTACACTTTCACATTTCTCGGGAGTGCACGCAGAGCATGGTGGACTTTTATTTGAGAGAGCGGGAGCAAGAAGGTTACCATGTATCACTTTGTTAGGATTTTCAACAATGTTTAAGACGGGTTTTATTCCCTTATTAAAACAAGACGACATGAGACTCGGTTTAATAATAATGTCGAGAGCTATAGCGGTTACATAGTATGAGGCTAAGTTCACTGAGGTATCTAGGTATGTCCCATTTTTAGTTGAAGACCCAAGGGAGAAAGGTGGGAATGATTTGTGGATGGACTTGAGCATCATTACTGTGGTTCTGTGATACGAGATGTGGCCCAGAGAGTGGCACCTATTCGAGCGTAGTTGACAGCCCTCAGTTGTACGTCCTACTTAGAAATGTAAAGAGCGACGAGACGGCAAAAAGGCACGCAACAAGGGCGGATTCATTGGTGCTCTATGCGGGAAAGAATGGCCATCATCGTGGGCAATCCCGAGGCCTACGCGGTCGGGTCGTGGTACCGGTCTTTGAGAGGTGATAATCCAACTAGGGGTCAACAACGGTGCGAGAGAAAGGGTAACGGCTCATATCGGTCAAGTCCACATCGAAGTGTCCTAATTGTGGTAGGCATCATAGTGGTCATTGTTATGGGTTCTTTGCTCTTTGTTTTACTTGTGGTGAAAAGGGGAATATTGCTAAATATTTTCCTAAGGTGAACTACGGTACTATTCGAGCTACAACACACATACACGAGGCACTACGGTACACACACTCGAGCTCGGCCAACTAGGTCCGCTCAAGGAGTGCTCGTGGACCGGGGTCGACTAGGTGCACGGGTTTCTCAAGGAAGCGGTGGACAACGAATTTCACTATGGACGGAATGGGATATCGGCATATAATGCAGTCACGGTATTATCATTGTCAATTCTCATGGGACACATGCTCTTATTAATCCCTAGTTCTACGTATTCATATGGTTTCCATCTTTTGCTATATTCTTAGAACAAAGAGTTGAGTCGCTTATTGTTCCATATATGGTTATGACTTGATGGGGAGACTTTGGCGGTGGATAGAGTTTATAGAGGAAGCGTGTGATATCTGTTTAGGATAGGGACACCGTAGTTGATACGCGAGTTACCCATGCGGCTTTGATATGTGATTATGGGTATGGATTGGTTGTAATCCAAGTTATGCTTTGGTTGATTGCTATGCTAAGCTATACATTTTAATTTCCTAGATAACCATCTTTTGTGTGGAAAGGCTTGACTCACATGACCCAGAAAATTTCTTATGTAAGGCACGTCGAATGATTAATCATGGGTGTTTGGGTTTTATTGCTACCATTCATGATACTCGAGCGGAGGATGTTACTATTGACAGTGTTCCTATTGTTTGAGAATTTGTAAATGTATTTCCAAAAGATTTTCTTGGGCTATCCCCAATAAGAGAAATTGAGTCCAGCATTGATTTGGTCCATGAACTTCGGCCTATTTCTATTCCTCATAAACATGGCTCAGTGAGTTGAAGGCGATGGTTCAACTCCAAAGAGCTTCTTACTTGATAAGGGGTTCATTAGGTCTAGTGTATCGCCTTGGGGTGCACCTATGTTGTTTGTGAAAAAGAAAGATGGTACAATGAGAATGTGCATTGATTATAAACAGTTAAATAAGGCGACGATCAAGAATAAATATTTGTTGCCTCGTATTGATGATTTATTCGTCGACTACGAGTGCTCACTTTTCAAGATTGACTTGAGATCGGGTTACCATGTTGAGAATCAAGACGAGGATATCTCTAAGACAGCTTTTCGAACCAAATATGGAGCACCTTGAATTTTGGGGATGTCTTGAGTTGACTAATGCATTGCAACATTTATGGACCTCGCCAGATAGGGTATTCCAAGCCATACTTATACCATTTTGTGATTGTGTTCATTGATGACATTCGATCTACTCTCGGAGTGTGGTGAACATGAACAACACCTGAGAGGTGTGTTACAAACACTTAGAGAATGGCTTTATGCCAAGTTCTCAAAATTTGAGTTACGAGTTTGAGCACGGTTTTCCTTTTGGGACACATAGTGTCATGGGATGGAATCCAAGTTGATCCAAGGAAGATTGAAGCGGTTCAAGATTGAAAGCTCGACCCCGGTACTCCTACGAGAGATACGCGCTTCTTGGACTAAGTGGATGTCACGAGAATGTTTGTGAGAGAGGCTTCTGTCAAAGATAGTAGTTCCATTGACACATTTAACTCAAAGGTGTAGTATTCAATGGTTTGATGGATGTGAAGAAGGTTTTAGAAATTAGGAACCGCATTGACTACATTTCCGTTTTGACGTTACACCTACAATGGAGGGTGGTTTCACCATTTATTGTGATGCATCTAGGGGATTAGATTGGGTTGTGTATTAATGCGAGAATGTAAGGTGGTGGTATATGCGTCTCGACAGCTAAAGATTCATGAGAAGAATTATCCGACTCACGACTTGGGGTGGTGTGATCGTATTTGCACTAAAGATCTAGCGTCACTATCTTTATGGTGAGCCATGTGAAATCTATAATGATCATAGGTCTACAATACATATTCAAGAAAAAGATTTGAATACGAGACAGCGACGATGGTTAGAGTTACTTAAAGATTATGATCTTACTATTTTGTATCACCCTTGAAGAGGGCGAACGTGGTGGCGGATGCCTTGAGTAGAAATTATATGGGTAGTTTGGCTTGGTTCATTGTTGAAACGCGATCTATGGTTATGGATATTCAGGCATTGGCCAATTGGGGAATTCAAATTGATCATACAGTGTTGGGAAAGTTTTAAGGTATGATGGTACAATGGGTGTAGTTGGACAAGTCAAGACTCACTAATATGAAGACCCTACCTTGCTAGACTACGAGATCGAGTGCGGGATGAGGGTGTTAAGTCATTCTCTATTGATGGTGAAAGGCGTGCTTCGTCGACATGGTAGATTGTGTATTCCCATTATGGGTGATATGAAACATTTGGGTTGCTTGAGAGGCTCATGAACCTGTCCTTTCCCATTCACCAGTGCTACAAAAATGTATCAAGACTTTCTTGGATTGTCTTGGTAGAAGGGTATGAGAGGCGATAATTGAAGCATGTGACTAGTTGCTTAAATTGTCAACAAGTCAGAGAAATATGTGAACATCAAAAACCTGGGGAGTAATGAAAAACTTGATTGTCCCAGAGTGAAGTGGGAAAATTACGATGGATTTTGTTGTTGGGTTGCCAAGTACTTTCAAGAAAACGCGACTCGGTTTGGGTGATTATTTGGACGAGAATCACAAGCCCTAGCATATTTCATTCCATTATGGGTTACTCGCCCACTACGGCTTCGATTAACAAATATTTACCTTCGTGAGAGATAGTTCGGCTTCATGGTATGCCTATTTCAATAATATCGATCGGGTGCACAATTCCCTTTGTTGAGTTTTAGAAGTCTTTTAGAAATCATTGGGTTCGCAAGTCAAGTTGAGTACAAATTTTCATCCCTGAGGCTTACGGGCGTGCAGGCAGAGGTTTTCTTATAATAACGACTACAATCAAGTATAGATGTCGCTGGATTTGAGGAGGCTCTCTATATGAAGTCGCAAGTATTTTTCGGTGGATGGTTTAAATCTGGTGAAGCACAATTATTATGGATCCATATCTAGTTATTGAAGCTTTGGAAAGTCGCATTGATCTGAACGACTTAAGACAACACAAAGCCGAGACAAAAGTCCTATGCAGATAAGAAAGTTCGTGATATGAAGTTCATGAAGGGTGAAAAGTCTTTCAAAAAAAGTTTCCCCTATTAAAGGAGTTATGAATTTGTTGAAAAAGGTAGTTAAGTCCTAGATATATTGGTCCTTATGAGATTTGGATGGATTGGGTTGGTGGCGTATAAACTTGACATAAGAGATTACATCCGTTGTTCATCTTTTGTGTTTCACGTGTCATGCATAGATGATGTGTTATGATAATAGTCATAGATCAGTTTGAGGATGTGGAACTTGTTGTTTGACTTATGAGGAAGGTCGATATCTATTATCGATAAGAAAGTGCGACAATCAAGGTCCAGAAGGTGGCTTCGAGCCAGTGTTGTAAGCACGATCATCCATAGGAGGCTACTTGCGAGTTCGGGCGGACATGCGAAGATAGATATACTCAACTGGCTGACACTATAGGTATGATTCAAATCCCGTTCGAGGACGAATGTTATTTTTAGAAGGGGAGAATGTGATAATCCTAATTTAATAAAGGGTTATTTAGTAATTACGCAATAAAAGAAAAGAAAATAATAATTTAGGAAATAATTTATAATAATAATAATAATAATAATAATATAATAATAATAATAATAATAATAAATGCAAAAGACCAATTGAACTAGAAAAATAAAACGCTATTTGTTGGAAAAAAAAAAAGAAACACATCGGGAAAAGAATTATAACACGACGAGGAGGAAGAAAGGGAAGAAAAGAGAAGAAAGAGGGAGAAAAATAAGGATTTTCGATCCAAATCATAAATTTGTAGTCCTAATCTTTTTTGGCAGGTTTATTACGCGATTATAAAAGTTTATAGGATAGAACATGGAGAAATTTTGAAGAGGTGAAGGTTTAGCTCTAGGGTTCTTCAACCTAAATCATCAATTTGAAAGGAAGCGTTGTCAAAAATTTAATTTTGATTAATGTTCAGAATCTTCTCATCAAGGAGAATCATTGATGGTCATAGTTCGAAAATTCTTCATGGAGTGACCAAAGTTGACTTTTTCGGTCAAACCTTTGACGCTTGAATTTGACTTTTTGTTAAAAATTAAGCAAATTCCTAGAAGCATTTTTGACCATTCTAAACTATTTTGGTAGTTTGAGGTTATCTGAGACACGAGCATAGTTCTAAAATATTAAAAATGTGCTTGAGTTGTAAATTCGAGGTAAGTGAGACTTTAGGAATTTACAGTGTGTCTTTTTAAACTTGTTTTTTAAAGAAAATTATATTTTAATGCACTTTGGTCAGCAATGTTCGGACAAGCGTGTACTTGGAATCGGTGTTTAACTTTCTGCTTGTATATATGTTACTTTGAAAAATATGTTTCTAAGGAAAATTATTCCATAATTAATTTGTGGTGTGGCGTAGTCTCGTACCATGGCATTGGGGGCGTTGGGGTGTTGGGTATCCTTTCTTCAGCTGTAGTGATATAGTTACTATGAGCATAAATATACCTTAGCATGTTAGGGGCCTTGTACTTGTTGCCGTAGTATACTATTGGGGCATTATATATGTTGTCGGCAGTAGGTTGGGGTGTTGAGTTGATCTCTTTCTTGTCATTTGACAAGTCCTGAGTGCGAGTTGCGTTGAGATATATATCTATATATATAGTGATCTTGTTCAACATTTGTTTGGACTTTTGTTTGGACTTCACTGAGTTTTATATTTTGGAAATATGTTGTTGTGCATATTATTTTTTTGTGCTCGTTGTGGTTGCATTTTCTAACACTTGTTCCAGGAGTATTAAAGTGGTGGATTAAGGATCTTACTGAGTTATATTTATATATATATCACTCCTTACTTGCATGTCTATGTAGGTTCTATTACGGGAGGTGAGACTAGTGGCTGACGAGTCCGTTCGCGTAGATTCTGTTGCTGAGGTGAGCCTTTACATCGATTTGCGGAGGCTATCATTTCAGCTTTATCTACTCTTTATATATATTTTCTTTTCTTGGGGTTTGCATGCCCGACAGCTAAACTCAAGTAACTCTAGTAGATGCTCCATGGTCTTAGTGTGGGATATAGAGTAGAGTTACACTACTTAAACGGTCGTGTGCTTTCTTATAAATTGAGACTTGATTTTTGTTGGATAATCATTTCATTTTTATGACTATTGATGTGTTTGGAGTTGCATATATTGTATTTCAATGATTATAGAAAAGGGTTAAGTGTTTGGAAAAATAGGTTCGCCTAGCGGTGGTGTTAGCGGGTGCCAGTCACGTCTAGGAGGTATTTTAGGACGTGACAAAAACATAGCAGAATCGTCCTTGGTAGCAGAAGTTAAGCAATGGCAATATGATGATGCAAAGTTAGTCTTACTAAGAGACTATATACCACAATAGAAGCATAGCCAATTTGATTGTGGACCCGATGGAGTTCTTAGATATCAGGATCGTCTATGTGTACCTAATGTAGGTGAGCTACGGGAATAGATTATGAATAAAGCTCATTATTCTCGATATTCAGTACACCCAAGTTCCACAAAGATGTATCATGACCTAAGACAGCTATATTGGTGGAATGGCATGAAAAAGGACATCACAAGTCTTGTAACTCAGTGTCCAAATTAACAGCAAGTGAAGGTTGAGCACGAGAGGCCTAGAGGTCTAGTGCAGGATATAGAAATTCCAGCCAGGAAATAGGAGATGATTAATATGGATTTATTATAGGATTGCCTCGAACGACCAGGAAGCATGATTCTATCTAGGTAATAGTTGATAGATTAACTAAACCAGCTCACTTCTTGCCAGTTAAGACCACATATGCAGCAGAGGATTTTGCTAGGCTTTATATACGGGAGATAGTTCACCTGCATGGCGTCCCCTTATCCATTATTTTTTATAGAGGTTCTCAATTCACATCAAACTTCTGGAAGTCTTTCCAGAAAGTCCTAGGCACTCAGGTAAGCCACAGTACCGCATTTCATCCTCAGACAGATGGATAGGCTGAACGCACCGTTCAAACGCTTGAAGATATGTTGCGTGCCTGTGTTTTAGATTTTGGAAGTAGCTGGGATGATCATGTTTCCTTGATTGAGTTTTCCTATAATAACAACTACCAATAGAGTATTCAGATGGCCCCATATGAAGCATTATATGGGCGAAGTGCAGGTCGCCAGTAGGTTGGTTTGAACTCCGTGAGGCAGAGTTATTGGGGCCAGACTTAGTGCAGCAGGCTATTGACAAGGTGAAACTTATTAGAGACCGACTTCAGATGGCCTAGAGCAGGCATAAGTCTTATGCGGATGTACGTTGCTAAGCGCTGGAGTTTGCTATTGATGATTGGGTCTTCCTGAAGGTGTCGACTATGAAAGGCGTCATGCAATTTGGCTGAAAGGGCAAGCTAATCCCTAGATATTGGGCCTTACAGAGTTATCTGCAGGATAGGCATGGTAGCCTCTGAGTTGGCGTTGCCACCAGAGCTAGCAGTAGTCCACCCAGTATTTCATGTATCGATATTATGAAAGTGTATAAGAGACCCAACCCATGTTATTCCTGCCGATGATGTCCGGATTTCTATGGAGATGACCTACACCGAGGTCACAGTTGCTATTCTTGACCGGCAAGTCAGGAAACTTTGGAACAAAGAAGTCACCTCGGTTAAAGTATTGTGGCTAAGTAATAACATCAAGTAACTTGGGAGGCTGAGGAGGAAATGAAGAAGAAATATCCTCACCAATTTACGATGTCAACGTGATATTAAGGTATGTGTTTGATACCTAAGTTACTGAGTATCTATTTTGAAGCATATTACGCGAAGTTAATTTTCATTCAGGGATGAATGTTCCTAAGGGGGGAGAATATTACACCCCGAAATTTTTTTGGTGATTATTCGATGTTTGTATGCTAGGTTAAGGAAATTACGGGTTATATATTGGTCGTAGATGACAAGGGAAATGTGTACGAATGGAAAAGCAAAGAGTATGTGAAGTTCATAAGTAAGGTTCAAATTTAAACAACCATATCTACAAAAATATAATGAATTAGAAGCCTCACAGCCTATCAAATTAAATGTCTTTGAGTCTAATTATAAGAATAGGCGTTTTATAGTGGCATTGTCGGGCAGTAAAGTGGCCACCGCCCAAAAACCTTTATATTTTAAGTTTTATATTATGAGATTGTTTTCAACATTTCTAGATATGAGGTGCTAACTTACTCTCTAAAATTCTCTCTCTTTTCCAGCAGTAAAGCCTAAGAAACAAAGAGGGATCCCTCAAGAAAACAGCATCAAAACTCAAGAAAAAGTCCATGGAAGTGAAGGCAACTTTGTGGTGAAGTTGTTGCTGCCTTGTAGCTGCATTTTTGGCAGTATTGTTGTGGTGATTTGCTGCATTTCTGAAGCATTTCTAAGCCACATATATTCTCCCTCTTGCTAGGGATTATACACAAGTATAAAAGGTGAGAATTCTACTACTAAACTTACTTAAATTCATGAGCAAAAAGCTAGAAGTTAGAGGTGTATTTGTTGTGTTTGTGAACTACTTCTACTACGTTTTGGATAGAAAGGTTGCTGCATTTTTGGGAAATAAGTTGAGGTCAATTACTCCTATTTTTAACCAAGAACAACCCCCCATCAAAAGGTAACAATTTCGCCCCTTTTAAACCTCTCGAATTGCAAAGCGAAAAGCTGGAAATTGACAGGTAATTGAGCTACCAATGGACTGTTTGTGAGCTGATTTTTTCTCTTTCTCCTTAGGCTTTTTGGTTGTTTATTTTGATGGAATTATACTTCATATTGAGGGAAAGAATTGCAGCAGAACTAAGGTAAAATTTCCTCTTGTTTCTACCTCAAAAGTTAGTGAAAACTAGTTGAGAAAATGGCTAAATATTGTTGATGTTGTCGTGTGTTGTTGTTGCTATTGTAACTGCCTTTGATTAGTTATTTTGGGCTGCATTTTGTGCTACAGATTAAGCTTGTTGTTGGCCTATAAAACCAATGGATTAATGAGGTTTAAGGCTGATCATTGAAATAGAAAATCGGCTAAAGAAAAGTTCATCAGAGAAAGGTATGTAAGGTTCCCTGTCCATCATTCTTTTAAGCATGATTCATGCGTTGTGAATTGAATGAGCCAGTAACCTCTTTACAAGTCTTGAGGCAGTATGTTAAGCTTCATTTAAGCTTTAAAGTTTCATGTTTTATTGAAGTTAAATGTTAAGATTATGCCTAGCCAATGTGAGGCATCTAAAGTGTGATATTGTGTTGATTGTTGTCGTAGTTGTAGATCGAGTTGGAGACCTCTCAGTATGAGTATTGTCAGTTGGTCCTTACTGTATGTTCTATATATATGTGTGTGTGTGTGTGTGTGTATTTGTGATGTTAAATGTGTTTAAAGGACTAGTTGCTTACTAAAATTGGTGAAGGAGCCCAGACGATGACGTATAAATGATTTTAAGGAAGTACAGATGTCATAAGCTATTAAGGGTAAACGAGCTTATTGAATTAGGATTGCCTAGTTATGGTTATACTTTATCTTATATGTATGTTATGAAATATGTCAATCCAAGGGTAGATTTCATAATCTCTTTCCCCTAAGCTGAAAAACAAGCTAGCGAATCTCCAAGCTCTAATGTCTCTTGAACCCGATTTATAATTTTGTTGAACTCTTAGGTCATCCACAGCTCCTTATGATTTATACAAGTTTTGAATACATGCATTTAAGTGCTATTTTCTAGCTTTACATGTTATATGTGCTCACTTGCAGTTATGCATTACGAGGACGCCTATGCATGCCACATATTTAGTAGTCGTCATTTCTATGCTATACATGTTAAGTTGGTTCGGTATAAGCCATATCGGCTCCATTTATGATTTTGTTTAAGAATTATTGATTTTATACCGGTGTGGTATACCGGCTGGAGGCATTTTTATTTTACCCCAGTGTGGTACACTGGCTGGATGAATTTTATATGGATTTTATGGTCGGCTGGCCGCTGGCATTTTAGTTACAGTTTTGGTTGTGCATTAGATTATTGCATTTACACTTTAATATTGAGTTCTTATAAGGTTTTGATTTTCAGGATTTCGGGTTGTTACTATTCCTCATTTCTAGCTCAGTTATCATTGTTATCTTATATGTTTACAATTTTCAGCCTTACACATCAGTACATTGTATTTGTACTAATGTCCCTTCATCTAGGGACCCTTCCTGCCATCGTGCTACAGGTACAGGCCAGGCTCAGATCATCAGACGCAGTAGGACCCAGATTTCAGCAGAATAGTGGTATGCTCCTCTCTTCCAGGAGGCATGTCCTAGTTTTGAATATTTTGAGTTTTGTGTACAGCATGGGTTGGTCGGGGCCCTGTCCCGTGCATTTTTGTTTGTTTACTCTGTAGAGGCTGATGTGGACTGGTTTGTCTAGTAGTTTTGGTTGTGTAGTCGTGTTGGTTTTTCATTGCTCTGTTTAGATTTATTGTAGCCTTGTCGGCTTTCTAGGTTGCATATTTGCTATTTTTGAGACATTATGGGTCCAATATTATGAGCCGTACCGTTCTCGTACAAGTCATACCTAGCACCCGTAGCTCAAAATTCAGAGAAATTGCACAAGTGTTGGGGAAAAGTATGACTCGTGGTACGAGGCGTACCAAGGAGTCGTGAAAAACTTCAGAGGAGGTGCACTTGCAGAAGATCCTGGTATGAGTGGAAGTTAAGAACTGTAATGGCTACATATGAACTATACTGAGGATTCATGGAAAATTCCAAAGAATATGTCAATTGGCAGAGCCCAAAGTACGAGCAGATTCCACGAGTTGTAACACCAAGGTAAGAATCGTACCAAGGACTCATGATGAGATTTATAGGATGCTAGATTTTAGAATCCCAGACAACGATAGGCACCTACGACTCATAGAAACATTATACGAGTCATACCAACTTCCCGTACCTGAGAAGACAGAAGTTGTATATTCACATCACGGGACCTCCTAAGACTCGTGGTTTTGAACTACGACTCGTGGGTAGTGGCGGTAGTAGATTCCCTATTAATTTAGCAAAGGTTTTAATAGTTATATAAATACTTTTTAGTTATTTTTCTTGGAGGGACAAATACTTTTATCTGTAAAACATGATTTGTAAGCCTCCTAACATAACTTGGAGGTCAAATACACGAATTACTTGGGAGAATTCATCATTGTTCTTGACTTGTTCATAGTTTAATTATGCAATTATCAATTGGGTTTTTCTTTTATCATCATTGTAAGTTGTCAATTATGTTTTCTTCTATGAAATCTAATTTCTTTCTTGTAAATATGAGTAACTAAACTTCCACAACAAAGGTTTTGGGAACTATGGTGGAATAATAAACTAGGGTTAACACAAAGTGATTCTAAACCAATAGGAATGTATGTATTGTTCTTTTCTTCATGATTAACATTTCTTTACAGTTCGCAACATTAGGATTTGCTCATATTCACTACTTGCTTGAACCTAGAGAAGTAGTGATTAGGAAAAGAGAAGAACAACAAAGCCTTAAACTTCAGTTTCATTGAATAACTTGAGCTACAGTTGCATGATAGTTAACTTGGGAAGAATTGATTAAGGTTAAAGTGGAATCACTCAAGAAACCTAATCCGGTAATTGGGTATAGTCATCCAATAGGGATGAATCAGTTGTTTGGGTGAACCTATTTTATCAGTCCTGCAGGCTAAATATTGGGATAGATAACTAGTGTAATAACCCGATGTAGTTATGAATCCATGGGGAACGTTTCCCTAGTTATTTACATAAATTTGATCACAACATCAATTTTTACAACACTATTACTTGTTTACTTTTCAAAACCCTCATTTTTGGAAATAATTGAACTAAAAGTGTAAACACTAGCATTAGTTATATCTTGACCACATTCCCTATGGGATCAAACCCAACCTAGTTGGGTTCTTTATTGACAATATCCAGGTTATACTTCTTCAGAGGTGTAATTTGAGCATTCTCAATAATGACGTCATTGCCAGAGAATACAGCTTAGGATCAGATTGATTGCTTGTGTTTAACTTTTAAAGTTATTTAATCATTTACGTTTTCTTTTGTTTTTGACATACATAGGTTATCACTAGGTGAATGTCAAGAACTCGGTGAAGTGGAGAACCACTGGTCCCAATTGATCCCAAGCTAGAACGAACACTAAGGAATGTGTACCACAATGAAACTCCTAAGCAGATGGAAGCCAGAATAGCTGCTGAAGTTCACCGAGCTAACGAGGTTCGCTAGGCGGAGTTAGCTCGGCAAGCTACTCTCAAGAGGCATATGATGCCCAGGAAGAGGTATATAATGTTGGCCATCACAGAAAGGGTAACAGAGGTCGTAAGCCACACCAATTCCATATATATGCTCCTCAGTATGATGATGATGATGATCCAGATATTGATGAAGCTAGGTCAACATGAGCTATTGTACCCCCACCCCCGACTTTGCCTGCTAGGGCAAAATTTGACATAACCAGCACCATGATTCATTTGATCAACATAAAAGGGGTGTTTAGTGGTAATGCAGTTGATGATGCAAATCTATACCTAATGAAATTTGTGGGTATTTTCAAGGCTTACAAGTTTCTAGGCATGAGCCAGGATGCCATCAGGTTGAGTCTCTTTCTGTTCTCTCTATTTGGAGAGGCCACTCGATGGTTGTCGGAGTTGCTAAACAACTCCATCACCAACTGGAGGGAGTTGAAACAAGCTCTTTTGGAAAGGTTCTTCCCACCTTCCAGGATGCCACAGCTTAAAGATGAGATATAATTTTTGATAGCTTAAGATAGAGGCACTTCAAAAATCATAGCTAAGGTTCAAGAAGAAGCTGACTAAGTTCCTTAATCATAAAATTTCTAATAATATCTTGTTGGAAATCTTTTATAGGTCTCTAAACAATAGCACAAAGGTTGTAGCTGTTATAGTGGCAGGTGGAGCATATGAGTCACTCGTGGGAAGAAGCAACCACCATACTTGACCAAGTGACCAAGACAAACAGAGCCTGGCATACTAGAGAGGCGGAGACAGCTGCGGGTACATATGTTATAGGGATTACTGCAAAGCAACCGCAGAAAAGAGGAGCGCAATCGGTAGTTAGACTATATGAGAACATCTTTAGACATGCTAACAAAGCATATCATGGGGTCTGGAGCTCAGAAGGTAAATGTAGTGGGAGAACAGGGTCAGGAACAGGGGTTCGAGCATATAGATTTTGAGGACGATGCAAACTTCTTAGATAATTTGATGGCAGATTTTCAGGCCAACGCCCAAGGGTCTGATCAAGACACTTGGTGCCAAGGTTCCAGAAATATAGGTCGGAAACAATATAGGGACAATTACAATAGGAATGGTTGGAGGGATAAGAGCAAAGGTCGAGAGCAGGAAGGTGATTGGATAAAGAATGACGGTTACAAAAATGACTATACAGGCCTTTATGTCCCACCTGAGGCTCAAGAGGGTGATGCTGGGCCCTCAAAGTTGGAGAGTATGATGGTTGAGCTGCTATAGAAGGCGAAATCGACAGATGATCAGCTGAAGGACATTTGGGGTGACATAGTTTGCATGAGCTAGAAAGTTGAATTGCATGCCACAGCGATCAAGCAGATTGAGCAGAAGCTAGGTCAAATATCTGCATCCCTGGACTAGAGGAAGAAGGGCACACTTCCTAGCAATACCGTACAGAATCCAAAGAATGACAGTCATTGCATAGTTGTGATGACTAGGAGTGGGAAGACTATAGTTGATCCTCCCATGCCAGTTATAATTAAGATGAGAAAACAGAGTGAAATTGAGGTACATAAGGAGGATGAGACTACAGAGCGGCTGATGAAAGGTGATGTTGAGTTGTAACACTCCAGAGATTCTTGAGACTAGCCTTTAGATTTAAAATTTGATCATGCAGAAAACTGGAAAAAAGACCTCAGTACTAGTCACAGTACGACCCGTACAATATTGGTACAAGCCATGGACTCATAACATGAGGATTGGAGGAAAATAGTAAGTGTGATTGGAGGAATCACAAATGCATGTATACGACTCGTACCAAGATGGTACGGATCATACTGAACAGTCATGGATAAGTTCAGAGAAATGATCAGGAAATTATGGGCAACCATGAGTCATGGTATGACTCATGGTAAGGTCGTACAGACCGTACACTGAGTCGTGAGTTGAATCAAGGGAGTGTTCAAGAGGAAATCATGGATCAAGGTATGACTCGTAGGATGCTTGTACGGATCATTGGAGTATTCCATGGAAAATTTTAGAGAGTGAAGGTACGGGCGGTAGGATCTTGGTACGACTCGTAGGTTGAGTCATACCACCTATCGGGCAAACTTTTTAAAACAATTTTCAGGGGTATTTTTTTAAAACCCTATTATTTTAATGCCTTAACTACATCGTTTAAAGTGCAATTAGAGGGGAATTAAAGGGGTTGATCAACTATCCTTCTTATTTTTCCCTCAATCCTCCAGACGCAGTACATAAAAGTTCCAGATAGCGTTCTCAGGGCAAGGGCTAGGGCTTCTATCCTTCTCAAATTTCCAAGTTTTTCTCAGGGAAATTTCTACTCCAGGTATGTGGGATTCCAGCAAGGAAATTTCTCTCACCCTTGTGTCCCAAATTCTTTACAGCAATCTCCTTAGTTCCAACCCGGTAGAATATCGAAACTAGGGTTTTCCTTCAGATAGTTATGAATTCTTTTATTGTGATAATTCTTGACTTTTTCCTAGATTATTATTCAGTTTTCATTCATGCTTGGTATCTCATTTCATACAGTATGCATTTTATCCTTAATATTTAGATGTGATTTGAATGGGACTTGCATAATTGAGAAGTCAGACATGAACATTGTTTGACAGAATAATTCCTTTTAAATTACTAATGTTAGTACAGATGCATAATTAGAAGTTAGTCTTTGACTTACACAGTATCAAAGTCTCAGTCAACACTCAGTACACTCAGTGTTCTACAGAAATGTCAAATGATCGGTTTGACTACTTTAGACTTGAGGAACTCAATAACCTCACTAGTACTAGTAATCAGTTTGTTAGTTGTTCCTTGGATCGTTACGATACTTTCAGATAAAGCAGCTCTGATGAATCTTGGAAATAGTTTCTTTCAGGTCCTTAGACTCTTAGAACACTTCCAGACAGGTAGTTTTGACTTAAGTCTTAGGACATCAGTTTCGAGCTATCAGCCTAGTTAGACATAATTAGAACTTCCAGTGGGAGTACAACTTAGCACCAAGTGGGGCCGAGGTTTAGTGCACCAGGTTCATAGAGCTACGTTGCCACTGTAGGTTAATAGCTCGAATGGGCATCAGACAGTGATCACCCAACTCAACTACTGTACTCTAGCAAGGTATAGTGGGCCTTCTCTGATGGAGGGTATACATCAGACTCCACGTCTAGCTCACGTGGTTACATGTAGGTTATAGTCTCTCCCATAGTATAGCACAAAACAGCATAGTCTAGTACAGTCATAGCCTTCAGTTCAGTAGAGACTTTCAGCTTTTAGGATTTGCATATGACCTTCAGATAGTTATTAGTTCTTGTAGCAATATCATCTTTTCAGATACTTCAGTATTTATGATTCCAGTTTTAGTTAGTACAATTTACAGAATTTCAGTACTTTTATATTTATTTCATATCTCACTTACTCAATACATACAAAGTACTGATGCATACTTTCTATGTTGTATCGTTTTATGATACAGGTGCAGGTTCTCAGTCTTAGCATCGCTAGTAGTTCTCCTCCGATGATACCAGCAGTGTTCAGTGGTGAGTCCTCATCTTCTGAGAACGAGGACTATATACTTCTTTTTAGTATTATTTAGCTTTCATACCTCTGAGTTAGCTGGGGGCTTGTCCCAGCAACTCATCAGTTCTTAGATGGCTTTCAGATAGAGTTGTAGTTCAATTTGTTTTGCAGCAGCTATATATATTTCAGTATTTTTATCAGATGTCTTTATTACTTAAAGTATTTTAATCAGTTATGTTTTCAAAGCTTTCGTTGGTAGATTTCATACAGTATTCAAAGTATTAGTATGTTGCTATGCCATGGGTTAGCTTGGGGTCACTTGTGGCCTTAAGTACCGTGTCGCGACTAAGGTGTAGACTCAAGTCGTGAAAAACTTGGTATCAGAACCTCAGGTTTAGAGTGTCCTAGGATGTCTGAAAACCACGTTGAGTAGAGTCCTTTTCATAAGTGTGAATCATGCCACCTTTATGAGGAGGAGGCTACGAGGCATTTTTTAAGGAAAATTCCCTCTATTCATAAACCTTATTGTGCGTAGAGTTTTAGGCTCTAATATGTCCTCCTAACTCGTGCTCTACCATTTTCACATAATGATTCCTCCCAAAAGAGAAAATGGAATGAGGATGTTATACCCTGAAAAAACCAAAGATCAGACCTGGAAATTGAAACGGTGAAAAGTTAAAATTTGGCACCAGGCATTAGGACGGGTCGTGAGGTGACCTGTGAGAGAAGTCCACGAGTAGTGATGTGACTCGTGGGGAGGCCAAGTAATGAGTTTAAAAACTTGAGAAATGGGATCCCCACGGACGTGACCACGAGTAGTGGTCAGGCCCCACAACTCGTTAGGCCAGTAGTGGGGTAGGGTAAGTAAGAAAAGAGTAGGAAGAGGGAAGTGTACCAAACGAAAGGACCCCATGAGTCATGGTCAGTCACCACGATTCATGGGGAGGGTCGTGAGCAGCAGAATAAAGCAAGGTAAGAATCAGAGGCAGTGTACCTAATGAGTGGTGACCACGAGTCGTGGCCAGAGAGGATGAATTATTTGGTCCCTCGTGGTAACCAATAATAATTTCCAGGCAGTGCACCTCACAGGTGTGACCACGAGTCGTGGTCACTGACCACGACCGTTAGGTCACTTGTGGGGACTGACAGTCAGTTTTTTCCTGCGAGTTTTCAAGGGTCTTTCAGTAAATTTTTACCCTCCTAAACTTTAAATCATGTCGTTTTAACCATATTTTCAGACTTTTTAGTGGGGTTAAACGGTTTTTTTCTTCATTCCCCACTCAGACCTTCAGAAAACAAATCATAGAATTCTCTCAGAAACTCTCAGAGCAAGAACTAGGGCATTCTACTTCTCCTCAGATTCTCAAGGAATTTTGTCGGATTTCTTTATCAGGTATGTGGGAATTAAATAAGGGAATAGTTCTTCTCTTGTGTCCCCGAATTTCTCCCTGTTTTCTTTATTAATTCTAGTCCTGCATATTTTCAAATGTTAAGAAATTCTTAGTAATGCTTCATTTAATTTATGTGGAATATTATTTTATAATAATTACAAATATTTTTCACCAGTCTGTGACAGTATTAGTGCTTATCCCTGTACATCAAGTTTAGCCCTAGTCTTTGAGAGTAGAAAAGACTAGAATCTTGCTTTAGTGATTAAACCTTGAAATTTTCCTGATTCTATCAGTGTTGTGGATTCCCATATTATATTTTTTATGTTGAATTCTCAGTCAGATACATGGTTGCCTAGCTTTAGTCAAAATGTGAGAATACTCAGTGTCAGTCAGAAATGTCAGCTGATCAGTTTGACTATAGAAATTCCTAAGGTGCCAGTAGTACCTCCCAATTATCAGAATCAGATTCAGAATTCAGTTTCATTGGTCCACTAGGCAGTCATGACACTTTAGATATACAGCTCTCACTAGCCTGAGGACCCCAGTGTCATATTTAAATTTGTTCTGTAGACAATTAGGACGCTTCTAGATAAGCAGCTCTAACCAGTCTTAGAATCCAGTTTCAGAATCTGGTCTGATAAGACACTCGGGGTGCTTTCAGATATGTATACCTAACTAGTCTTGGGCCCCAGTTTCGAGCTATCAGCTTAGTATTTAGTCTAGGACTATCCAGTGGGAGTAGGACTTATCACCAAGCGGATTCGGGTTCCAGCGCACCCAAGTTCCCAAAACTACGTTGTCGGTGTAGGTTATGGTATTTATTGGCCTGATTGGCCCCAGACTTTTGTGATCACCCAACTCATTCCTTTATACCTTGGCAAGGCATATTGCGTCCTACCAATAGGGTGTATACATCAGACTCCACGTCTAGCTCACAGGGTTACATGTCAGTTATAGACTCTCCCACTAGTCAGTTCAGTCCAGTTTAGTTCAGATTAGTATTCTAGTCTTAGAACATGATTGACCACTAGACAGGGTCTTCTAGACCACCTCAGTATTTCAGTTATTCAGTTCAATAGCTTTAGTTGGTCATTGCATGTCTGTCAGTTCAGCATTTCTTTCGTTATTTATTCCATTGCATTATGTTCCTCTCACTTACTCAGTACATTCAGAGTACTTACACATACTTTTATGTAGTATTATTTTATGATACAACTGCAAGATCTCAGTCTCAACTTCATTAGCCGATCGCTCATCGAAGACCTCAGCCTTACTAGTTGGTGGGTCCTCATCCTTCGAGGACGGAGATTTATTGCTTCAGTTATACTTTCATTTATTCTATTTAGATTTGGAGTTAGTTGGGGGCGTGTACCAGCAACTCATCAGCCTTAGTGGCGTTGAGACTCAAATTGGTATTTCAGACTTGTAGTGTTGTTATAATATTTTCAAATACTATGAACCAGTTTTATTGCTTTCGAATATTTATATTTTCGCTTTAAACTTCCGTTGTATGTATTTTTTTATATTACTCGGACTGCCAGTGCATGATAGACCAAGGGGTGACTTGGGGTAACTTGTGACTTCAAGTACCGTGCTTCTTCCAGGGTGTAAACTCGAGGCGTGAAAAACTTAGTATCAGAGCCCTGGGTTCAGAGTATCCTCCGATGTCTGAAAGCCACATTGGGTAGAGTCCTCTTCATGGGTGTGAGGCGCGCCACACTTATGACTGGGAGGCTACGAGATGTCATTAGGAAAAATTTCCTTTATTTCATACTCCTTATCGTGCGTTGAAATTCAATTCCAGAACCATTCTCCTAACTCATTCTCTGCTTTGTTTTAGTGAATCATGCCTCCACAATGCGGTAACGGAAGGAGGGCCGTAATGCTCAGTGACCTACCCCACCGGCCCCGGCAGCCCTTCAGGACGACTTGATGTCTATCGCAGTATTCAGGGCGGCCATTCAGCTGCTCGCCTAAACTGTTACTAACCAGATGAACCAGCAAGTGGTTCCAATCAATAACAATGGTTCCGCAGCAGCTGCCCGAGTGCGAGATTTCACCAGGATGAACCCTCCTGACTTTCACGGATCTAAGGTGGGTGAGGACCCACAGGGATTTGTGGACGAGATTAAGAAGATCACCTGAATTATGGGTGTCAGTCCCCCAGAGAGTGCCGACTTGGCTGCCTACCAGCTGAAAGGGGTAGCCCAAGTTTGGTACGAGTAGTGGAAGGAGGTAGGCCAGCAGAAGCAGGACCGATAGAATGGGAGGTATTCACTACAACCTTCCTGGACAAATTCTTACCTCAGGAGCTCAGGGAGGCAAAAGTAGCAGAGTTCATGAACATGAGACAAGGAAATAGGACCATAGAAGAGTATGCTCTGAAATTCACCAGGTTGTCCAAATATGCTCCAGAGATGGTGGCATAGCCAAGGGCTCACATGCTGAAATTTGTAAATGGGGTGTCGAACCTAGTCCTCAAAGAGTGCAGGACAGTGATGCTGATCAAGGATATTGACCTCTCCAGCCTGATTGTCTATGCCCAGCAGATTGAGGTTGACAAACTGAGGGACATGGAGAGAAAGAATAAGCGGTCAAGGACTGGCCAATCAGATTATGGCCACCAGAGATCTGGCAGCAGCAGCAACAAAGGGCTCCAACTCCCAGCTCAGCCAGTGCCCCTGCCTTTAAGTCCTACCAGGATCATAGGATGGAGCATCTAGCTCTCACTCTCAGAGTTACAGTGCTGGTAATAGGTATCCAGCTTGCCCCAAGTGCGGAAAGAACCACCCAGGTTAGTGTCTTCAGGGTCGAGAGGGCTATTTTGGTTATGGACATCTTGGGCATCAGCTTAAGGAATGCCCCTCAGCAGGATGGAGGAAATCACAATCCACTACCTCAACAGCTCCAGCAGGCGGACCATCTCAGCAGGCTAACACATCAGGTATGGAGGGCGGTCAATGCCAAAATCATTTTTATGCATTATCATCTTGTCAGGATCAGGAGAACTCACCGGATATGGTCACGGGTATGTTACGTCTTTTCCATCTGGAGGTATATGCCCTGCTTGATCCGGGGGCCACACTATCATTCGTGACTCCCTACGTGGTACTTTAGTTCGATATCAGTTCATAAGTCCTCTTAGAACCCTTCTCAAACTCCACCCCAGTTGGTGAGTCAGTTAGAGCCAGTCGGGTGTATAGAAACTACCCAATCTCAGTCTTCAATAAAGTTATTCCAACTGACCTTGTAGAGTTAGACATGGTCGATTTCGACCTCATTCTTGGTATGGATTGGTTACACTCCAGTTATGCCTCAATCGATTGCAGAACTAGGGTCATCAGATTTCAGTTCCTTAATGAGCCAACTCTAGAATGGTTGGGCAGTAGTTCAACGCCGAAGGGTAGGTTTATTTCCTAACTTAAGGCCAGGAAGCTTATTTTTAAGGGATGTATTTACCATCTAGTTCAGGTCAAGGATTTTGACTCTGAGATCCCAACTATCTAGTCAATCCCTATTGTCAACGAGTTTCCAGATGTGTTCCCCGAAGATCTTCGCAGAGTCCCTCCTGAACGGGAAATTGACTTCGACATAGACCTTATTCCAGATACTCAGGACATCTCCATCCCTTCTTATAGAATGACTCCGGCTGAACTTAAGGAGCTGAAGGAGCAGCTAAAAGATCTTCTTGATAAGGGTTTTATTAGACCCAGCATCTCTCCCTAGGGTGCTCCAGTGCTATTTGTGTGAAAGAAAGACGGTATCCTTAGAATGTGCATCGATTACAGTTAGTTGAACAAGGTCACAGTTAAGAACAGGTATCCCCTACCCAGAACTGACGACCTATTCGACCAACTTCAGGGGGGCCAGCTGTTTCTCCAAAATAGATCTCAAGTCGGGGTATCACCAGCTAGGAGTTAGAGAGGGTGACATACCGAATACAGCTTTCAAGACTCGGTATGATCACTTCGAGTTTGTAGTTATGTCCTTTGTACTAACAAATGCCCCTACAGCCTTTATGGACTTGATGAATAGAGTTTTCAAGCAGTATATGGATATGTTCATCATCGTATTTATCGACGACATTCTGGTATACTCTATAAATAAGGAAGAGCATGCTAACCACCTGAGGATAGTACTTCAGACACTTAGATACTGCCAGTTGTTCGCCAAGTTCAACAAGTGGGAATTCTGGTTGAAGTCCGTGACTTTCCTGGGTCATGGGGTCTCGGGTGAGGGTATTCAATTTGGTCCTCAAAAGATAGCAGCAGTGAAAGACTGGCCCAGACCTACCTCCCCAATCAAAATCAAAAGTTTCTTGGGTTTGGCCTGTTATTACTGACGCTTTGTAGAAGGCTTTTCTTCTATAGCATCTCCACTGACTGGGTTGACTCAGAAGAAGGTGAAATTCTAGTGGTCAAATGTGTGTGAGAAGAGTTTTTAGGAGTTAAAAACTCAACTCACTACCTCTCCAATGTTGACTCTACCGGAAGGATCGGATGGATTTGTAGTATATTGCGACGCTTCTAAGGTTGGACTCGGTTGCGTTCTGATGCAGCGGGGAAAGGTGATAGTCTACGCCTCCAGAAAGCTCAAGGTTCATGAGAAGAACTATCTAACTCATGACTTGGAGTTGGCAGCGGTAATGTTTGCATTGAAAATATGGAGACATTACCTATACAGGGCTCACGTTGATCTTTTCACCGATCACAAGAGCCTTCAGTATGTATTCAGTCAAAAGGACCTAAATCTCCATAAGAGAAGGTGGTTAGAGCTCCTGAAGGATTATGACATGAGTGTGCTATATCACCCGGGAAAAGACAATATGGTGGTTGATGCCCTAAGTAGAGTGTCTATAGGTAGCGTGGCTTAGTTGAGTAAGGCAAAAAGGAATTGGCGAAGGACATTCACAGACTAGCTCGATTAGGGGTGCAGTTGGTTGACTCAGCTGAGGGTGGAGTAGTTATGAAAAAGGGGTTATATTCCTCTTTAGTTGTTGAAGTTAAGTTCAAATAGGATTAAGATCCCATTTTACTTAAACTCAAGAAAGCGGTTCTCAAGAAAGAGGTTGAGGCTTTCTCCAAAGGGGGAGATGGTGTGCTCTGTTACCAGGGCAGATTGTGTGTACCAAATGTTGGTGATTTGAGGTAGCACATATCGGTTGAAGCACACAGTTCGAGGTACTCCATCCACCCTAGCACTACTAAAATGCACCGCAATTTGCGGGATATTTACTGGTGGAATGACAAGAAGAGAGATATCGCTGAATTCGTAGCTAAGTGCCCGAACTACCAGCAAGTCAAAGTAGAGCACCAAAGATCGGGAGGTATGACCCAGAATATCAGCATACCCACGTGGAAGTGGGAAGAAGTAAATATGGAATTTATTACGGGTCTACCTCGAACTCGTCGGCAACATGATTCCATCTGGGTAGTAGTAGATCGGATGACAAAGTCAGCATATTTCCTTATAATTAAAAATACAGATCAGCTAAGGAGTATGCTAGACTTTACATTCAGGAGTTGGTCTGGCTTCATGGGGTGCCATTATCCATCATCTCAGATAGGGGTACCCAGTTCACCTCACATTTCTAGAAGTCCTTTCAAAAGGGACTTGGCACCCAGGTAAAGCTCAGCACAGCTTTTCACCCGCGGATAGGTAGGTGTTACACCCCGTAAAAGTTAATGATTAGTAAGCGTACGCGTGGATTTGAGATAATTAAAGAGAGTCTGATGCATGTAGAGAGCCTCGTAAGTGGGGTCAAACGGGGCCAGCACGACGAGCCAGCAGGCAGGACACCGGCCAGCGCGGCGCACCAGCAGCCTTGGCCCCTCGAGGGGCGCGGCGCGGCACTAGGGCTGCCGCGACGGCTAGAGCGAGGCGCCTCCCTAGTGCACCTCCCTCCTATATAAATCCCTCTTTCATCATTTTAAGTTCATTTTCCAATCAACAAACGGCCAGAGAGGGAAAGATGCGAGGAAAACAATAAACTTTCATCTGTTTACATTATGAAGCACCGCCCATATTCAAATTAACTTCGGGTATCGAAGTTTAAGGCCTTAGGGAGCATTATTACGGAGTTATTTTCGCGAAATTCGCCCGACGAATAGATATCCCGTCGAGCTAAATTTTTTGAAATTTCTCCAAACTAACTTCTACGGTCACAGGCTTCAAGTAAGTATTTCTTCCTTCTGAACTCTCGGGAAATTATACATTTTTGGCCGTATTCTGTAAAGTTGAAGTATAGTTGATATTGTTATTAAAAGTTATCATTTTTTTCGAATTGAGTATTAAACTAGTCTCATTCTCTCAGTAATACGATTATAATTGGAAAGGGCTATTGAATACAAATTGAAACTCTCTAGTTAATCAAAAATCGGCAATTCAGGTATGTAAGGCTATCCTTTCGGCAAGTTATGTTCGTTGTAAAGTTAGTATGACATGTGTATCTATAGTATTTTAGTGTAAACCTATTATGGTCAGTTGTTATGAACTGAGTTAAGACGATAGCGATAAAATAGTAACCCTCGACAGAGTTAACCCTAGCTATATTGGTTTTGCTTTTGATGTTAGGTTGTCAGATGTTGTTCCATTTGAGTTCTATTTACTGAGGCCGCGAGGGCCATTTGAGTTCTATTTACTGAGGCCGCGAATTCCATTTGAGTTCTATTTACTGAGGCCGCGAGGGCCATTTGAATTCTATTTACTGAGGCCGCAAGGGCCATTTGAGTTCTATTTACTAAGGCTGCGAGGGTCATTTAAATTCTATTTACTGAGACTGCGAGGGCCGTAATGAGTTTCACTAGATTAAGGCTGTGAGGGCCGTAATGAGTTCCACCAGATTAAGGCCATGAGGGCCACCCCGAGTTGCAGTGTACACATCATCCTTAGTACTCAGGTAGTAGGAGTGGACTTTGTTTGTACTTGTCAGGGCTTATGGGGGCCCAGGTAGGTTCTTCTGTGTTGTTTGTACCTTCCAGGCTTATAGGGGCCTGATTAGGTTCTTGTTTGCTTATATAGACTTGTTGTTTAGATAACTCAGACAGTGAAGGTATTTAGGTTAAATCCTTACTCTCTTCTTTTAATTACTACCATTTTACCAGCTTTCAGTCAGTTATTATCTTTTAGCCTCACATATTCAGTACATGTTGTACTGCGCCCACCTGGGATGCTGCATTACTTGCCTGCAGGTGCAGATAGATGCGGTTCGGGTGTTTCTCGCCTTCAGCTGAACCCAATAGTCTATTCAGCTCCTTCCCTCCAGAGTTGAAAGTTGGTAGAGGTTTGTACTTTTGATGTATAGCTTTTGGGTGGGTCGGGGCCCTGTCTCGACCACTATATCATTCCTAGAGGCTTGCAGACTATTGTACATTCCCTGTGGTTAGTTGTTGTTGGCCGTGTGGAGTCCGTGTATGCTTTATTTCCTGTGTTGGCCATGTGGGACCTTTTTTAGCTGTTAGTTGGCAGCCTTGTCGGCCATAGAGTAGTTTAATGCCTGATTTATTTCTCAATTAAAAATAGACAGCATGGTGGCCTTGTCGGCCCGCATAGGATCCCTGTTGATGCGTTGTTGTGGTCAGTTGTCTTCTCTTACAGGTGGCCTTGTAGGCCAGAGGCTGTACTTATAGCCAAGATATAGCCCGTTCATTTCTTGAATTAAGTGTCAAACATGCCCCAGTCCAGTCAGGTTAGTTCAGACTAGTATGGCACCAGGTGCCAGTCATACCTCCTAAGGTGGGCGTGACAAACTTGGTATCAGAGCAGGTCGTATCCCAAGGAGTCCTCAAGCCGTGCCAAGTAGAATCTTGTCTATGGGTGTGTTGTGCACCACATTCTATAGGCAAGAGGCTACAAAGCATAATAGTGTAGTTACTCTTCTTTCTCCTCTATTCATGCGATAGAGCTATGTTGTATCGGGTAACTTCCGAGCTTATGTTATCCTATTTATTTACAGAGAAATATCGAACACATGGCAGACCGTGATTGGTCGAGAGTTGGATGAGGCAGCAGGAGAGGGCACTAGTAGGGGACCACAGGCAGAGTTAGGTCGATTTGAGGGCGCAGGGAGACACCACCTCGATCTCCCCAGCACCCACCACCACATTCAGAGCGCACTAGGGCAGCAGATATATCAGCACCACACCTAGTTATACCTGTGCCATCAGATCAAGAGCTCAAGGGTGCTTTTTATATGTTGATACAGATGATGGCTGCCCAACGTTAGCCTCAGCCGGTAGTACCACCTGTCGTTGAGCCCACTGAGGGGCCCAGTAGTTCGAGAGTTTGCGAGTTTCTGCCTTTGAGTCCCCGACAGTTTACAGGGACGGATCGCAGAGAGGATCCCCAGAATTCCATAGACCAGCTGCAGAGGATATTTAGGGTCATGCATGCCTCATCCACAGAATCAGTCGAGCTAGCAGCATTCAAATTGCAAGATGTAGCAGTTTTGTGGTACGAGAGTTGGGAGAGATCCCGAGGCAGAGATGTACCCCCACCTACATTGCCTATCTTTTTTTAGGCTTTCATAGATCACTATTTTTCTCGAGAGGTTCGGCAGGACAGAGTAGACCAGTTTTTGCATCTAGAGCAGGGCCGAATGAGTGTCAGAGAATATGCGTTGATATTTGACTCCTTAGCCAGGTATGCACCCTCGTTTGTTGACACCATGTCAGCAAGGGTACACCGGTTTATTATGGGTCTTACGCCAGAATATATAGAATCTTGCATTACAGCCACTCGGCGGGAGGATATGGATATTTCATGGATCCAAGCTTTTGCTACGAATATAGAAGATATTAGGCAGCGCCAGCATGCTATGGAAAGGTCAGGTCAGGAGCAGCGTTGGAGGGCTAGGCGCCCAGATTTTCAGGGCGGGCGCAGACCCGATTTCTCAGGCAGGCCACCTAGGCCCCCATTTCAACAGCAGCAGGGCAGTAGATCAAATCGTCGGAGGTTGTCAGGCCCCAGCGAAAGTTCACGAATGCCCAGCTGGTAGTAGCAGAGGGGGCAAGATCAGACAGAGTTAGCAATACCCCGATGTAGTACCTACCATAAACAACATCTGGGGAGGTACAAATATGGTTCCACCACCTGTTATACCTGCGGGCAGGAGGGGCACATGATTAGAGACTGCTCGACTAGATGTCAGGGCGGTCAGGACCAGCAGAATAGATCATCTGCAGGTTCGTATGCCCCAGCACCTTCTGCAAGGCGTGGGCCCTTAGCTCNCTATTTTGCATCGTTCTATCGTACTCAATCCGAAAGTTAGTAAAGCAGCGCCAAATGGCGAGTTAGCATTCTAGACTCAGTATAGCCAGTATGCGTTTAGATGCATTACCAGACCGACAGGAGTCAGATTCATTTCCAGATGTTGTGACAGGTATATTAGATGTTTGTTCTCACTCAGTTTATGCTTTGATATATCCGGGCTCTACTTTGTCGTATGTTATAGTAGCTCGAATGTTTGATATAGCACCAGAATTGCTTCAGCGAACTTTTTCGGTGTCTACTCCTGTTGGTGACTCTATTTTTGCTAAAAGAATTTATCTGGGTTGTACAGTAGAGGTTGTGGGTCGTCCAACCTCAGCAGATTTGGTAAAATTAGAGTTGATCAATTTTGATGTGATTATGGGTATAGGTTGGTTGGCGCCATGATATGCTACTGTAGAGTGTTGGACCAGAATTTTCCAGTTTCACTTTCCGGGAGAGGTAGTGTGAGAGTGGAGAGGTAATATAGCCACACCAAAAGGTAAGTTTATATCCTATCTTCGGGCAAAAAAGTTAATAGCAAAGGATTGTATCTACCATATTGTCAGGGTTCGGGATGTGCAAGAAGAATCCCGACTCTCCAAACTATCCCAGTTGTTAATGAGTTCCCAGATGTGTTTCCAGATGAACTTCCCGGTATTCCCCCAGAGTGGGAAATAAACTTCTCTATAGATTTTCTACCAGATACTCAGCCTATATCCATACCCTTGTACCGAATGGCCCCTGCTAAATTAAAGGAATTAAAAGAACAGTTAAAAGATTTGTTAGATAAGAGTTTCATCAGACCCAATACGTCACCGTGGGGTGCACCAGTCCTATTTGTGAGAAAGAAGGACGAGTCTCTACGTATGTGCATAGATTATCGGTAATTGAAAAAAGTTACTGTTAAGAATAAATTCCTCTTCCAAGAATAGAAGATTTATTTAATCAGCTACAAGGGGCAAAATATTTCTCTAAAATTGATTTGAGATCCGGGTACCACCAGGTTCGATTCCGGGAGAAAGATTTTCCAAAGACAGCTTTCAAGACTAGGTATGGCCATTTTGAGTTCTTAGTTATTTCCTTCGGGCTGACAAACGCGCCAGCAGTGTTCATGGACCTAATGTTTACTCCCACTTAGAAGCAGAACATAAAGATCATTTGCGGGCAGAACTTCAAATTCTTAGAGACTGGCAATTATATGCAAAGTTTTCTAAATGTCAATTCTGGTTAAGTTTTGTAGCTTTCTTAGGTCACATTGTATCAGAGGCTGGTATTCAAGTTGTTTGGCAGAAAATAGAGGCAGGGAAAACATGCCCTAGACCTACAACCCCAATAGAGATTCGCATTTTCTGGGGTTAGCCGGGTATTACAGAAGGTTCGTGGAAGGGCTTTCTACCTTGTCAACACCTTTAACTAAGTTGACTCAAAAAGCATCCAAGTTTCAATGGAACGAAGCCTACGAGAAGAGTCTCCAGGAATTGAAAAATAGATTGACATCAGCACCAGTGTTAGCTTTGCCGGAAGGTTCAAAGGGTTATGCGGTGTATTTTGACGCCTCAGGCATCGGGTTAGGGTGTGTTTTAATGCAACATGGAAAGGTAATAGCGTATGCCTTGAGGCAATTGAGAAAACATGAAAAGAACTATCTCACCCATGATCTGGAGTTAGCTGCAGTGGTTCACGCCTTAAAGATATGGAGGCATTACTTATATGGGGTGCATGTGGATATTTTTACTGACCATAAAAGTCTTCAGTA
>JACEIK010001129.1:271284-286472 GCA_018107945.1 Datura stramonium
TCCAGTCCCTGTGGGATCGATACTTGGCTTACTTGAGCCACTTACTACTTGTTCGACCACGTGCACTTGCGTGTAGTCATCCAGACAGCCGAACAATGGAGCCATAATTCAGAATACTGCAATATCATCCCTAGTTGTAGAAGTAAAAGAGCGGCAGTATAAAGATCCTCCATTGGCACAGCTCAGAGATAAGGTACGGCAGGGAGAAGTACCAGCCTTTGAGGTAATTGAGGACGGGGTTTTGAGATGTAGGGGTCACCTCTGTGTTCTAGATGTGGCAGGACTTCACCAGCAAATCATGGCAGAGGTACATTATTCCCGTTATTCTCTTCACCCAGGTTCCACGAAGATGTATCATGACATAAAAGAGATTTACTGGTGGCCAGGAATGAAGAAGGAAGTAGCAGAATTTGTAGCACAATGTCCTAACTGCCAACAGGTAAAGACGAAACATCAAAAACCTGGTGGATTGACATAGGAAATAGTTGTGCCTATGTGGAAATGGGAGGCAATCAATATGGATTTCGTGACAGGATTACCTTGTACCAGGCACAGATTTGATTCTATCTGGGTGGTTGTTGACAGGTTGACTAAGTCAGCTCATTTTCTGCCAGTCAGGACCACTTTTTCAACCGAGGACTATGTCGAGTTATACATTAAAGAAATAGTTAGAGTACACGGTGTCCCAGTATCTATCATTTCTGACAGAGGAGCACAATTTACAGCTAGATTCTGGCAATCATTTCAGAAAGGTTTGGGGACACAAGTTAATTTGATTACAGCATCCCACCCTCAGATAGACGGGCACGCAGAACGTACAATTCAGACGCTCGAGGATATGTTGCGTGCTAGACTTCGGGGGCAACTGAGATTAACATTTACCCCTTATTGAGTTTGCTTATAATAATAGTTACCATTCGTCATTTCAGATGGCACCGTATGAGGCTTTATATGGGTGGAAGTACAAATCCCCAATTGGTTGGTTCAAGGTAGGTGAATCAGAACTAATTGGACCGGACATGATCCACCAATCAGAGGAAAAAGTAAAGCTTATCAGAGAACGCCTACTAATAGCTTAGAGCCGCCAAAAATCCTATGCTGATGTACAGCGTAGAAACCTGGAGTTCGATATAGGTGACTGGGTATTTCTGAAAGTTTTGCCGATGAAGGGCGTGATGAGGTTTGGTAATAAAGGCAAGCTCATCCCTAGATTCATTGGACCATATCGAATCCTCCAGAGAATAGGTCAGGTAGCATACGAGTTAGAATTGCCTTCAGAATTAGAATCTGTTCACCCGGTCTTTCATGTGTCGATGTTACGGAAGTGTATAGGGGATCCGTCCCGTGTTGTACCAGTTGAGGACGTCCAGGTTACTGAGAAGTTAGCCTACGAAGAGGTTCCAGTGGCCATATTAGATTGGCAGGTTCGCATGTTGAGGACCAAAGATGTCGCCTCTATTAAGATATTATGGAGAAATGGGAATAGAGAAGAGATGACCTGGGAAGCTGAGGATGACATGAGATCCAGTTATCCTCAGTTGTTCCAAGATTAGACCCGGTTATGTAGTTAAGTGAAGTCGTCGATTCAGTTGTTGTTCTATGATTCATGTTATTTAGACTATTCAGTTGACTGCCATTTTGTTGTGAAAGAATTGTTATAGTGTCATGTGATATATATGTATTGGATTTTTCTGCGTTTCAGGGTTTTCAAATAGTCCATAGTACAGGGGAGACTTTGCCGAAATTTCTCTTGAATAATAGTTAAGAGAGTTAAACTTCTATAAATTGTAGTTGACATTCGAGGATGAATGTTCCTAAGGGGGGGAGGATGTTACACCCCATAAAAGTTAATGATTAGTAAGCATACGCATGGATTTGAGATAAATAAAGAGAGTATGACGTGTGTAGAGAAGCCTCGGAAGTCGGGTCGAACGGGGCCAAGCCGCGAAGGGCCAGCACGGCGCGCCAGCAGCCTTGGCGCCTTGAGGGACGTGTCCCGGCACTAGGACTGCCGCGATGGCTGGCGCGAGGGGCCTCCCTACTACACCGCCCTCCAATATAAAGCCCTCCATCATTTTAAGTTCATTTTCCAATCAACACACGGCCAGAGAGAGAAAGGTGGGAGGAAAACAATAAACTTTCATCCGTTTACGCTATGAAACGCAGCCCGAATTCAAATTAACTTCGGGTATCGAAGTTTAAGGCCATAGGGAGCATTACTACAGAGTTATTTTCATGAAATTTGCCCAGCAAATCGATATCCCGCTGAGCCAAAGTTTTCGAAATTGCTCCAAACTAACTTCTCTATGGTCACAGGCTTCAAGTAAGTATTTCCTCCATATGAACTCTTGGGAAATTATACATTTTTGGCCATATTCCATCAATTTGAAGTATAGTTGATATTGTTATTAAAAGTTATCATTTTTTCCAAATTGAGTATTAAACTAGTCTCATTCTCTCAGTAATACGATTACAATTAGAAAGGGCTATTGAATACAAATTGAAACTCTCCAGTTAATCAAAAATCGGCAATCCAAGTATGTAAGGCTATCCTTTCAGCAAGTTACGTTCTTCATAAAGTTAGTATGACAAGTGTATCTATAGTATTTCAAACGTAAACCTATTATGGTCAGCTGTTATGAACTGAGGTTGAGACGATAGCGATAAAATAGTAACCCTAGTCAGAGTTAACCCTAGCTAGATTGGTTTTTCTTTCGATGTTAGGTTGTCAGATGTTGTTCTATTTGAGTTCTATTTACTGAGGCCACGAGGACCATTTGGGTTCTATTTATTGAGGCCACGAGCGCCATTTTAGTTTTATTTACTGAGGCTGTGAGGGCCATTTGAGTTCTATTTACTGAGGCCGCGAGGGTCATTTGAGTTCTATTTACTGAGGTCGCGAGGGCCATTTGAGTTCTATTTACTAAGGCCGCGAGGGACATTTGAGTTATATTTACTAAGGCCGCGAGGGCCATTTGAGTTCTATTTATTGAGGCCGTGAGGGCCATACAGATTTCTATTTACTGAGGCTGTGAGGGTCGTAATGAGTTCCACCAGATTAAGGTTGCAAGGGTCGTAATGAGTTCCACTAGATTAAGGCCGCGAGGGCCACCCCGAGTTGCAGTGTACACACCATCCTTAGTACTCAGGTAGTAGGAGTGGACTTTGTTTGTACTTACCGGGGCTTATGGGGTCCCAGGTAGTTTCTTCTATGTAGTTTGTACCTTCCAGGCTTATGGGGGCCTGGTTAGGTTCTTGTTTGCTTATATAGACTTGTTGTTTAGATAACTCAGATAGTGAAGGTATTCAGGTTAAATCCTTACTCTCTTCTTTTAATAACTATAGTTTTACCAGCTTTCAGTCAGTTATTATCTTTCTGCCTTACATATTCGGTACATGTTGTACTGACGCCCACCCGGAGTGCTGCATTACTTGCCTGCAAGTGCATATAGACGCGGTTCGGGATGTTTCTAGCCTTCAGCTAAATTCAGTAGTCTATTCGGCTCCTTCCCTCCAAAGTTGAAAGTTAGTACAGGTTTGTACTTTTGATGTACAGCTTTTGGGTAGGTCGGGGCCTTGTCTCGATCACTATATCATTCCTAGAGGCTTGCAGACTGTTGTACATTCCCTGTGGTTAGTTGTTGTTGGCCGTGTGGGATCTGTGTATGCTTTATTTCCTGTGTTGGCCATGTGGGGACTTTTTTAGCTGTTAGTAGGCGGCCTTGTCGTCCATAGCATAGTTTAATGCCTGATTTATTTCCCATTAAAACTAGACAGCATAGTGGCCTTGTCGGCCCGCATAGGATCCCTGTTGATGCGTTGTTATGGTTAGCTGTCTTTTCTTACAGGTGGCCTTGTCGGCCAGAGGCTGTACTTACAGCCAAGATATAGCCCTTCTTTTCTTGAATTAAGTGTTAAACATGCCCCAGTCCAATCAAGTTAGTTCAGACCAGTATGGCACCAGGTGCCAGTCATACCTCCCAAGGTGGGCGTGATAATAGGCAAGCTGAATGGACTATTCAGACCCTAGAATATATGTTGAGAGCGTGCGTAATCGATTTTAAGTGTAGTTGGGATTACCACTTGCCTCTTATCGAGTTTGCGTACAACAATAGTTATCACTCCAGCATCCAGATGGCCCTGTTTGAGGCATTGTGTGGTAGAAGGGGCAAGTCTCCTATTATATGGTTTGAGGTTGGTGATGCTTCCATAATCGGGCCAGACTCGGTTCATAAAGCTATGCAGAAGGTACAACTCATCAAAGAAAGATTAAAAACAGCTCAGAGTCATCAGAAATCTTATGTTGATGTGAGGATAAAGAGATTTGGAGTTTGTTATGAATGACTGGGTCTATATAAGAATTTCACCCATGAAAGGGGTGATGAGGTTTGGGAAGAAATAAAAGTTTAGTCCGAGATATGTGGGAACCTATAGAATTCAGAGGCGAATGGGAAAAGTAGTCTATGAGCTTGAATTACCTTCAGAGTTGACTTTTGTGCACCCAGTATTCCATGTGTCACTATTGAAGAAATGCATTGGTAATCCAACTTCAATTGTGAGGAGGTCCCAGTCCAGATCCTTGACCGTCAGGTTCGTAAGCTGAGGAACAAGGGGGTAGCTTCAGTCAAGGTCTTATGAAGGAATCAGCATGTCGAGGGAGCTATGTGGGAATCCGAAGCGGATATGATGGCTAGATACCCACACTTATTCTCTACCGCTCAGTTAAAGCTTGAGATATTAGTTTTTGCCTAGAACTCAATTTAGTTTTCATGTTTAGTTCATGTGTTCAAGTTTCTTTTATGTATATGGATGTATGTATGATTCGTGAATTCAGTTCAGCTATGTAGTTTGAATCGGAGGTAGTCATTCCGTCCGTTTTTTATTTAAATGATCAGTATTTGAATATGATAATTGCATTTCTCTGCTTTTTCTGTATGTTTTCCAACATCCGAGGATGAATATTCCCAACGGGGAGATATTGTTATACCCCGGAAACCTAAAGATCAGACCAGGAAGTTGAAATAGTGAAAAGTTAAAATTTGGCACCAGGCATCAGGACGGGCCGTGAGGTGACCCATGAAAGAAGCCAATGAGTCATGATGTGACTCATGGGGAGGCCAAGTAATGAGTTTTAAAACTTGAGAAATGGGATCCCCATGGATGTGACCACGAGTCGTGGTCAGGCCCCACGACTCATTAGGTCAGTCATGGGGTGGAGTGAGTAAGAAAAGAGCAGGAAGAGGGTAGTGTACCTAACGAAAGGACCCCACGAGTCGTGGTCAGTCACCACGATTTGTGGGTAGGGTCGTGAGCAGCAGAATAAAGCAAGGTAAGAATCAGAGGCAGTGTACCCAATGAGTAGTGACCACGAGTCGTGGCCAGAGAGGATGAATTATTTGGTCCCTCGTGGTGACCAATAATAATTTCCAGGCAGTGCACCTCACAGGTGTGACCACGACCGTTAGGTCACCTGTGGGGACTGACAGTCAGTTTTTCCGTGCGAGTTTTCAAGGGTCTTTCAGTAAATTTTTACCCTCCTAAACTTTAAACCACGTCGTTTTAACCATATTTTCAGACTTTTTAGTGGGGTTAAATGGTTTTTTTCCTCATTCCCCACTCAGACCTTCAGAAAACAAATCGTAGAATTCTCTCAGAAACTCTCAGAGCAAGAACTAGGGAATTCTACTTCTCCTCAGATTCTCAAGGAATTTTGTCGGATTTCTTTATCGGGTATTTGGGAATTCAATAAGGGAATAGTTCTTCCGTTGTGTCCGTGAATTTCTGCCTATTTTCTTTATCAATTCTAGCCCTGCAGATTTTCGAATGTTAAGAAATTCTTAGTAATGCTTCATTTAATTTATGTGGAATATTATTTTATAATAATTACAGATATTTTCCACCGGTTTGTGAAAGTATTAGTGTTTATCCCTGTACATTAAGTTTAGTTGTAGTCCTTGAGAGTAGAAAAGACTAGAATCTTGTTATAGTGATTAAACCTTGGAATTTTCCTGATTCTATCAATGTTGTGGATACCCATATTATATATTTTTATGCTAAATTCTCAGTCAGATACATGGTTGCCTAGCTTTATTCAAAATGTGAGAATACTCAGTGTTAGTGAGAAATGTTAGCTGATCAGTTTGACTACAGAAATTCCCGATGTGTCAGTAGTACCTCCCAGTTATCAGAATCAAATTTTGAATTCAGTTTCATTGGTCCACTAGGCGGTCATGACACTTTATATATATATCTCTAACTAGCCTTAGGACCCTAGTTTCAGATTTTAGTTTGTTCTGTAGATGGTTACGACGCTTCCAGATAAGTAGCTCTAACCAGTCTTAGAACCTAGTTTCAGAATCTGATCCGATAAGACTGTTAGGGTGATTTCAGGTATATATACCTGACTAGTCTTAGGCCCCAGTTTCGAGCTATCAGCTTAGTATTCAGTCTAGGACTATCCAGTGTGAGTAGCACTTAGACCCGAGCGGACCGGGGTTCCAGTGCACCAAGTTCCCAAAAATACGTTGTCAGTGTAGGTTACAGTATTTATTGGCCTGATTGGCCCCAGACTTTTGTGATCACCCAGTTCATGCCTTTATACCCTGGCAAGGTATATTGGGTCCTATCGATGGGGTGTGTAAATCGGACTCCACGTCTTGCTCACGTGGTTACATGACAGTTATAAACTCTCCCACTAGTCAGTTCAGTTCAGTCAAATCTCAGTCCAGTTTAGTTCAGATCAGTATTCCAGTCTTAGAACATGCTTGACCAGCAAACAGGGTCTTCTAGACCACCTCAGTATTTCAGTTATTCAGTTCAGTAGCTTTAGTTAGTCATTGCATGTCTGTCAATTCAACATTTCTTTTATTATTTATTCCATAGCGTTATGTTCCTCTCACTTACTCAGTACATTCAAAGTACTAACGCATACTTTTATGTTGTATCATTTTATGATACAGCTGCAAGATCTCAGTCTCAGCTTCGTTAGCCGATCGCTCATCGAAGACCGTAGCCTTGCTAATTGGTGAGTTCTCATCCTTTGAGGACAGAGATTTATTGCTTCAGTTATACTTTCATTTCTTTAGATTTGGAGTTAGTTGGGGGCCTATCCCAGCAACTCATTAGTCATAGTGGCTTTCAGACTCAGATTGGTATTTCAGACTTATAGTGTTGTTATAATATTTTCAAATACTATGAACCAGATTTATTACTTTCGAGTATTTATCTTTTTGCTTTAAACTTCCGTTGTATGTATTTTTTTTATATTAATCAGACTGCCAGTGCATGATAGACCAAGGGTTGACTTAGGATCACTTGTGACTTCAAGTACTATGTTTCGTCCAGGGTATAAACTCGGAGTGTGACAGAGGATTGGTAATGCTAACCAGCCAGCCCCACCATCTCTCGCTACTCTTCAAAACAATCAGGTGTCCCACACAGCATTTTATGTCGCCACTCAGATGCTGGTACAAGCAATGACCAATTAGGTCAACCAGCAGGTCGTGGTGCTAGTGAACACAAATGGGTCAGCAGCTGTGGCCGGGATTAGGGATTTCATGCGAATAAATCCCACAGCTTTTCATGGGTCTAGTAGAAGAAGTTCCACAAGAGTTCATATAGGAGATTTAGAAGATCACCCAAATCATGGGTGTTACCTCCACAGAGAGTGCTGAGTTAGCTACCTACCAATTGGAAGGGGTGGCTTAGATTTGGTATAAGCAATTGAAGGAGGGAAGACAGAATGGAGCAGGTCCAGTAGAATGGGACAAATTCAATATAGCATTTATGTACAGGTTCTTTTCCTGGGAATTGAGGGAAGCTAAGGCTACCAAGTTCATGAACATGAGACATAACAACATGACAGTAGAGGAGTATGCATTAAAGTTCACTCAGCTGTCAAGATATGCTCCAAAAATGGTTGCTGAGCCGAGGGCTTGCATGCTCAAGTTTGTTAACGGAATCTCGAATTTGGTACTCAAGGAATGTAGGACCTCCATGCTTATCAAAGATATATACCTCTCCAGTATAATTAGTCATGCCCAACAGATAGAGGCAGAAGAGTTGAAATACATAGAGAGGGATGCTGGAGGCCTCTGCTGCTGCTGGGGGCGATTATCCCCGCCTGACCTCTCCAGTATAATTAGTCATGCCCAACAGATAGAGGCAGAAGAGTTGAAATACATAGAGAGGGAGAGTAAACAGGCCAAAACCGATCAGTTCAAGTACTCCCAGCAGAGGTCAGGCGGGGATAATCGCCCCCAGCAGCAGCAGAGGCCTCCAGCACCTTCCACAGCCAGCGCTCCATCCTCCAAGCTCGTAAAGATAGGAGGGATAGGACATCAGGCTCCCAGTCCCAGAGCCATGTCTCCGACAACTGCACCTTTCCAGTATGTCCTAAGTGTGGTAAGAATCACCCTGGGGAGTGCCGTCTAGGAAAAGAGGGTTGTTTTGGTTGTGGCCAGTTGGGTCACAGGTTGATAAAGTGCCCATCAGCGGAACGGGGAAAGGCCCAGTCTTCTATATCAGCAACTTCGATAGGTCATCTAGCTCAACAGGGCACTGCTTTAGGTACAGGTGGTGTTCAGTTCCAGAATCAGTTCTACACTCTATCTTCCAAGAAGGATGAGGAGAACTCACTAGATGTGGTTACGGGTATGTTGCGCCTTTTCCATATTGATATATATTCTTTGCTAGATCTAGAAGCCACACTTTAATTATTGGCTCCATACATTGCTATTTAGTTTGATATAAGTCCAGAAATCCTCTCAGATCTATTTACAGTTTCTACTCTGGTTGGTGAGTCGGTTAGAGCTAGCCGAGTATATAGAAATTGTCCTGTCACAGTGTTGAGTAAAGTCATTTCAATTAATATATTAGAGCTAGACATGTTGATTACATGTCTCTCCCACAGTATAGCACAGAACAACATATTCCAGTACAGTCATAGTCTTTAGTTCAATCCAGTCGTTCAGCTTTCAATATCTACATATGACCTTCAGATAGTTATTAGTTCTTAAAGAAATATTAGCTTTTCAGATACTTCAGTATTTATGATTCCAGTTTTAGTCATTGCATGCCCTATCAGTATAGTTTAGATACTTTCAGTATTTTTATATGTATTTCATATCTCACTTACTTAGTACATTCAAAGTACTGATGCATACTCTCTAAGTTGTATCGTCTTATGATACAGGCACAGGTTCTCAGTCTCAACATCACTAGTAATTCTCCTCCAGTAATACCAGCAATGTTCAGTGGTGAATCCTCATCTTCTGAGGACAAAGACTATGATCTTATTTTCAATATTATTTTAGATGTCATACCTTGGAGTTAGCTGGGAGCTTGTCCCAGCAACTCATCAGTTCTTAGATGACTTTCAAAAAGAGTTGTAGTTCAGTTTGTTTTGCAGTAGTTGCATATATTTCGTTATTTTTATTAGATGTCATTGTTACTTAAAGTATTTTAATCATTTATATTTTCAAAGCTTCCACTAGTAGATTCCATACAGTATTCAAAGTATCAATATATTGTTATGCTATGGATTAGCTTAGGGTCACTTGTGGCCCTAAGTATTGTGTCGCATTCAGGGTGTAAACTCAGGTCGTGACATGAGTTGATCAAGATTCCAGTTGATGCAAAGGAGTCTAAGATAGAAAAAAGGAAGGCAAAATAGGTCCCACAGGTTTTCAGACCCATCCCTTAACCACCTCCACTGTTCCCTCAGAGGATGAAGAGGAAGGTGGATGATGGTAAGTTCCAGAAGTTTTTGTCCATGCTGAAGCAGTTGTCTGTGAACATCCTATTAGTTGAGGCATTGGAGCATATGCATGGGTATGCAAAGTATAAAGGACCTAGTAACCAGGAAGTGAACTATGAGCTATGAGCCTGTTGGAAATCTGCATCATTATAGTGGCATAGCCTCATGGGTTCTTGCTCAGAAAAGGGAAGATCCATGTGCCTTCACCATCCCATGCACTATTGAAGACTTTGAGTTTGCAAGGGTACTGTGTGATTTGGGAGATAGCATCAATCTGATACCATTAGCTGTATTCAAGCAGTTGGGCTTGGGAGCCCCCCACACCAATGACAATGTGGCTATTGATGGTAGACCGCACAGTGAAGAAGCCTGTGGACATAGTCCATGATGTCCTAGTGAAAGTGGACAAGTTCATCTTCCCAGCTGACTTCCTGATCTTGGATTGAAAGGTAGATTTTGAGGTCCCCATCATCTTGGGGTGACCATTCCTTTCCACTGGGAGAGCTTTAGTAGACGCTATAGCAGGCCTGCTGAAGTTTAGACTGAACAAAGAAGATGTCACCTTCAATATATGTAGGTCAATGAAGCAGCCAAATGAGTTTCGTGTAGTCTCCGCAATTGATATGGATATTAAGTTTCTTCACGAATTCTGAGTAGTCAAGAGACTTGTGTCATGCTATGACATTGAATCAGGAACTGCATGAGAGGCAACCCATGAGGTGGTTTGGTAAATTCTAAGTAACCAAACCACCTGCATCATGCCATGACGTTAAATCAGGCACTTCTTAGGAGGCAACACAAGTATCTTGACTAATATGTGTTCAGTGTACAGGTGAAACAAAAACTGATGGGTGAAAGATTCAGTGCAAATTTGGACTACGACCTTAGTACAAACTGTCATATAGTGGAATGGCTCATAGTCCCGACCATAGTGAGAAGCAGAGTCTTAACAAGGTGCAAAAGTTCATACTATGGTTGGTCACTACGAATAGTACCTACATGGTATGAGTCATAGTGCACACCATAGTGATGAACTATCCGAAGTGTTGAAGTGCAGATACTCCGACCTACGAGCCACGGTATGGGTTGTGGTACAAAGGTACGAACCATACCATACACTCGTAGGTCCCCAGGTAATTCTTCCCAACCTCCAAGTGTGAATGCAAGGGATGAGTTGTAGGTATAACCCACGACTCATGGTATGAGTCGTGACATGCTAGATAAATGAAATAACTCAGCCGACCCAACTTGTCCCCAATTTTTAAATCCACCCAAAACCTATTTAAAATCAAAATTGACCTATAATTTCTCACACAACACCCATGATCAACTCCCCTCAATCTCCCCTCGTAACTCACACCCTATTCCATTTGAGCACAAGATTTAGCAATAACTTTGTGATTTCAAGTTGAATTCCTATCCCAAACCCGAAACAAGTTAGAATTATTCAATAACTTTGCAAGTAAGTTGAAAATTTTTCTCATTTCTTCTTGCTAGTAACAACGGAATGGATTGTGAATCCTGCACTCATGAAAATAAAGTGGAGGAACATGATCAATAGCCTATATGATGCTAAATGATGGGCTATGGGAGGAAAAATGCTCTGTGAATTTTTGTTGCTTATGGGTAATGAGTTATTGGGATAATTAAAGTTGTGGTAGTGTGGGGTAGTGAAACCTGGGTGTTTTATGAAATTAAGGGGTGGTGAAGTCTGAGTATCCACCCCAAAAATTTGATTTCCTACACCCTGGTTGATGCACATGGTGAGGACAGGCTTCACGAGCCATCCTATGACTTGTGGTTTCCTACTAAGACCCGTAGGATGATTCATTGGGACTTTCCCAGGGTATTAAGTTTGAAAAATCGAGGTACAAGACTCAGTATGATTTGTGGTATCTATCTACAAATCATACCAAGTGGTCGTATCAAGAAATAGGAAGGGTCAAAGTATAAATTTAAATCACGACCCGTGGTAAGACTCATAGCATCCTATTGCAAATCGTGATAATGAGTTGTACCAAAATACAAAAAGTTACATTCTCAAAATTTCATCATACGACCATTAATATAAATCGTATCATCTTGGTATGAGTCGTACACTGGGTCGTGACTGTGACAAAAAGGCAGTACGAGTCATAGTACAAATTGTACCACCTTGGTATGACTCGTACTGATGAGTCGTAGTATGATATTGAACATGATTTTTTGCCTTCTTTCTCTGAGATCCTATATACTAACCTTTTCTATGCAGGTACAATGACTCAAAAAAGATGAGTAACCAAGTATGCCAAGGAAAATAGGGCAAGAGAAGAGATTGCTACTCGGCGGGCCCTAAGAGATGAGACCTTTGCATCCGAGCAGGAGGAAAACACGCCTAGTGGTTTACTGGAGGAGTATAGTCGGCAGTGTTTGTATGTGTGTGTGTGTGTGTGTGTGTGTACTTAGATGGTAGGAGCTCATTTCCAAATACTTCCAAGAGTTGGAAACCCTCTTTTCTCTCTAGAAGTGATATATTATTGATAGGATTCAAGAGGTTTGATCCATCCAAGCCGAAATTTGAGCCTAGAACATTTGATCCATCCTAGAGGTATTTTAGTAATTTCTCATATTTTTATTACCTAAACCAGAGCGTTTTGGAATTCCTGAGTATAATTAAGAGCTTAATTAGTCTAAACTCTTATTCCCATTCATTACAACATGAATTAAAGATCATTAGCTCTCAAGTTCGTCAAGCAAGTTAGGGATTTATCATTCTCAACCTAGGGTTCTTCATGCTTGAGTATAAGTTACAACTTCCAAGTATAACCTAAGTAAGGATTCCTAATCATCCTTATCCCCTACATCTATGCAAGGATTCATTGAGGTTAAAGCTAGGGTTTTTGCCCAAATTCTTGAATTATCTTCTTCTCTATTTATTAAATTGTTCATTATTAAGTTATTCCTATTGAATTGTGTCCCTTTGTTAAAGATTATCATTCTCTTGATGTTATTGATTATATTCTCTTGAATTCTTGAGTTATTGATTTTTGATGATTGGTTCATGTCTCTTATCCCATGAACCCTAATGTATGAAGCATTATTTTTGGAAGCATTGTTATTTAAGATAAATGCATTGTTTTAGTAAAGTTGAGCAGATTTTTAAAAGAGTTTCTATGAAGCGATTTGAGAAAGAAAGAACAGTTTTGAGCATGATTTTTAAAATTTAAAGTGAAGTCTTATTTTTGAAACTCGTGAGATATTTTGAGCATAGAGCCCCCATGTTATTAAGAATGTTTTGAGCGGGAGGCTCTTCATTAAAGTTTACAGATTTTGAGTGAAAGGCTCCACAGGGATTTTAAACATATATAATATCTGTAGCGAAAGTGTTTTATAAAAGGTGTTTTCAGTTGCCTCAGATAGGCATAAGTATATGAGCATATATTTTGGGAGGATTAGTTAGCAATGAGTTGGGTAAAGAGTTCAAATAACTCATAAGCCCTAGAATATGTAGCCAGCATAGGTTAGGATCATGCCATTGATTCGGGTAACTCCTCAAATAAGTCCTTGGTAAGGACTTCAGTTATGGATCCGTAGTTAAGTGTTATCTGCCCTGTCAAGGCTTTGAGCGGCTCTACCAACTTGAGCAAGATAGTTGAGAATCATGTGCTCATTAATGAAGGTGTTCGTTATGAGAAACTCCCCAAGTTAAAGTTATGCATTTTTACATGTACTTTTAGAGATAGTCTTGATGCTCATATTTATTGCACAACTGTTTTACACATCTTTATACTTGTATTTTATGCATCATTCAGAGCTTCAGTATCAGTTATGTTATTTTAGTCAGTTATTCTTTCAGTTCAGATATTCTTGCTTAACTGTTATTCATTCAGCCTTATTACATACCGTACATTCGATGTACTAATGCCCTTTGGCATTGCATCATATTATGATGCAGATTTCAAGTAGAAAGGATCAGCAGCAGACATTTTGTGATGATCTCACATTCATCCAGCAGTTGGTGAGGCCTCCTACTTTCGGAGTGTCCCAGTATTATTGAGTTATTTTATTATATAGAGCTTGAGGTAGTCGTGGGAGCTATGTTCCGGCACCTATTCTTCAGTTACAAAGGCTTCATGGATAGAGTTAGAGTTGAGTCGATAATGCTACTTTATAACATTAATTTCAGTTGCAGTTAATAAATCTTAGTTTCTTATATTGAGCCCATATTGTTATTACTTCCTCTATACTTTATTGTATTCTCAGCTAGTAGTAAGTCACGCCAAGGGTTTGCTTAGATCACTAGGTCGTCTAAGTATCAGCCACGTCCAGGGTCTAGACTCAGGGCGTAACAAAGCATGGTCATGTCCTTGGAAGTCTATGAGTGGTGTCTAGTATAGTCTTATTTAAGGGTGCATTGTGCAGCATACTTATAAGCAAAGGTTGTAGGACATTTAGGATTATTACCCTTTCTTTTTGTTTGAAATTGTGTGGTAGGACCAATGTCATAGGAGTCGGGTCTAAACTTATGTTTGCTATCATATCCAAAGGATGCCGGTGACATGAAGGACTAAGCCAGCCAACGACTAGATGTGGTTGCAGGTAAGGATACGAGTAGGGTACAACATGTTGAGACAGACCCATCTGAGGCTCAAGGCGAAGCTTCTTCTCCATCCCATCCACTTGTTCCACCACTTGGGGAGCTTCCTAGAGCGACAAGACCTCCAGCCCCTCCTCCAGTTGCAGCAAATCAATATATTAGGAATGCAATGCATTTGCTAACGAGGTTGATAACTACTCAGTAGAGCGTAAGGGCACCACATAGTGCCAGATCTTTTGGGGACCTAGGAGTTCTAAAACCTATGAGTTCCTTACATTAAGCCCTCTAGATTTTCTACAGGGGCAGATCAAAAGGAGGATCCGCAACACTTCATTTATTAGGTTTATCGAATTTTTAAGGCAATGCATGCATCATCAGTTGAAGAGGTAGAGTTGGCAGCCTTTAGTTTGTGAGACATAGCCATCTTGTGGTACAAAAGGCAGGAAAGGTTAGAGGTAAGAGATGCACCTCCAGCCAAGTGGACAGACTTTGCAAAGGCTAATTTCTTAGATAATTACTTGTTGTGTGGGAGGCTCGATGTTACACCCTATAAATTCTCGACATGTAGATGGCCTATTCGCATGTTGGTTAAGAGTTTTTAATGTCATACATGCTAGGAAAAGGCCCGGGGAAAGACCGGATAAGAGACTCATCGAACCATCACGGGAGGAGCCGGGGCAGAGCCCCTCCGCGATGGCAGCATGTCACAGAGGGAGGGCCTCTGCGATGGCAGCGTGTCACGGAGGCCCTGTCCTGGCCTCACTATATAAACCCCTCCACTTCGGTTTTAATGATAAAATTCTTATAATTTCCAGAGAAAATGAGGGAAAACAGGGAGGAACGAGGATCTCTTAT
>JACEIK010001129.1:297738-317779 GCA_018107945.1 Datura stramonium
GTATGTATGTAAATATTAATTTAAATATTGTACTTATATAAATATTATTCTTGTCAAGTAGAAATAGAAAACTTAAGTTCAAAAATGTGATATAACCACATTACAAAGTAAAGATGAAAAATAATTTTATTTATTGAAATATAATTAATAGATCAAATAAGAAAGATCCAAATATATGATGGGCCTTCTAAAAAAGAAATAGTCTTGGATTAAAAGAGAAGATTCTAATTTTTGTGTTATTTGGCTAAAATATTCAATTCTTATTCCAAAAGTGTATAGCACATATTAGCATGATCTTAGTGAAATATCAAAACTATCGTTGGTCTCACTTCATCTTTCTATAATAAAATAAAAATAAATAATATGATAGAAAATTCAATCCCATCATAATTACTTATCTTATTATAATTTTTAAATTAAATATAATTTCAATTCAAAGTAATATTTTAATGTTTAAAACTTAACTCATCAATAAACCATATCTTATCTAGTGCAATAAATTTCAAATAAGAAATTATCTTTTGTCTAATATAATTTTTATATGTTTGTTAGTAGAAGTTTACGACAATAATTTTTGTGTTAAAATATAGTTTTAAAATATTTGAATTTTGAAAATATAAATTTAGAAGTATAATTTGATATTTAAAAGTGTTGTATTTTTATTGAATGCATCATTCTATTAATAGTAAATATTGAGTGAAATAAAAATTCTTTTTAAAAATGTGAAAAAATATAACATGAATGAAAGTTGATAACTGTTATACATTTTAAATTTTATGAGGTTAAATAAGTCTATATAGAAAAAGTACCAAGCTACTATAATTACATGATATAAAAGAATGAGCTCATCAAAAAGTGCAATTAGCCTCATATATGTTACATGTGTTTAGAGACTACTGGTGAGAAAATAAGATAAGGCTAAGTATATAGTACAATTTATATTACTTCTTGTATAATTTTTTTATAGTCAATATAACATGAATGAAAGTTGATAACTCATATACATTTTAAATTTTATGAGGTTAAATAAGTCTATATAGAAAAAGTACCAAGCTACTATAATTACATGATATAAAAGAATGAGTCTTTATCAAAAGTGCAATTAGCCTCATATATGTTACATGCGTTGTAGACCATCATGAAAATAAAGATAAAGTGCTAAGTATATAAGCATAATCTATATTACTTCTTGTATAATTTTTTTATAGTCATGGTTATTCTTCTATGGTTCTTCTATTTAATAATAATAATAATATATATATATATATATAATAGAAGATACATGATTATTTTTATTCTTCCAACACATGAAAGACATTAGAATTTTCTAAAATACTTAAATTGGTTTTTTGAAAAATTCAATACTCTTTTTGCATGATGACTACTATTTTAAGCTGGATATTTTGTTAATTGATAAAATTGTTCTTGGTCGTCCAAACGCTTCACTCTTCTATAATAGATCTTTATTTTATTATAATTTTTAAATTAAATATAATCACAATTCAAAGCCATACTTTAACGTATAATACTAAACTCATACAACCATATCTTATATAGTGCACTAAATTTCAAATAAGGAATTACCTTCCGTATAATATAATTTTCATATATGGTTTATAAATTAATTTTAATAAATTTTATTTGTTTATTAATAGAAATTTTATGATAATAATTTTTTGTGCTACAATATAATTTTAAAAGCTTTCAATTTTAAAAATACATATAGACATTAGAAGCAATAGCTTTGATGTTCAAAGTATCGTATTTTTGTTGAATGCCTCATTTTATTAATAATAAATAATGAATGAAATAAAAGTTCTTAATTTTTACGTGATTGAAAGAGTCTATATAAGAAATAAAAATAAAAATACTCAATTACTATAGCTACATGATATATAAAAGAGAATAAGCTGCACACATGTTTAGAGACAATTGGTAAGAAAATAAGATAGTTACCAAATACATAAGCATTCATTTATATTGCTCCTTGTACAACTCTCCATAATCATGGTAGTTCTTTCATGACTTTTCTATATAATAGAAATAATAAAAGTGAAATAATATTTGTGAGGGATATTTATCTAAAGAGTAGAACTGAAGATAAAAATGAAACTTTCTAGAAAAAAAATTGTGAAGGATATTTAACCAAGTGTAAAAAAATTAGAGGCCAACTCTATAAAATAATATGATATATAAAAATATATAGAAATATAAATATAGATAAACGATATAATTTTACCATTGAATATAAATATAGAGTAAAAAGATAAATATGCTCTTGGTCGCTCCTCTTCGTCTTTCTATATGATAGAAAATAAAAAAATAATATAATAGAAAATTTAGTTCCATCATAATTATATCTTATTATAAATTTTAAATTAAATATAATTCTAATTCAAAATCATATCTTAATGTTTAAAACTTAGTCATCAATAACCATATCTTACATAATACAAGAAATTCCAAATAACAAATTACCTTTTGTCTAATATAATTTTTATATATGGTCTATAAATTAATTCCGATAAATTTTATATGTTTGTTAGTAGAAGTTCGTGATAATAATTTTTGGGCTAAAATATAATTTTAAAACCTTTGAATTTTGAAAATACAAATTTAGAAGTATAGTTTGATATTGCAATGTGTTGTATTTTTATTGAATGCACCATTCTATTAATAGTAAATAATGAGTCAAATAAAATTTCTTTCAAAAAATATGAAAAAAAGTATAACATGAATGAAAGTTGATAACGATTATATATTTTAAATTTTGTGAGGTTGAATAAGTCTATATAAAAAAAATTACCAAGCTACTATAATTACATGATTAAAAAGAATGAGCTCATCAAAAGTGCAATTAACCTCATATATATTGCATGTATTTGTTTGTAGACTATTGCTTAAAATAAGATAAAGTTCAAAGATATGCATAATTTGTATTGTTTCTGTACAACTCTTTATAGTCATAGTTGTTCTTTCATGTCTCTTCTATATTTCTATTTCTATTATATAGAAAAGTCATAATAAGGTTGACCAATGACATTTTTAAAAATTGACCAATGATATTTTTAAAAATTTAACTTCATTTAAGGGTAAAATTATAACTATAACATGGTTAAAATGAAATTCTAGAAGGATCTATTTTTTTTCAAAGACCTATAAAAATCTTATTCATGTAGCCTATAATACATACCCATGCATTTTTTTAATTTACTTTTTTATGGTATTAATTCTTATTCCATTTGTTAAACATAATAATATCATAAATATTAAGATAAGCATTTCAATTTATTTATGTTCATTTTTTACTTTTATATTTAATTATTAATTAATTTTAATTAAATTACATGTTTTTTTTGTTTTTTTAATTTTTTCTTTTTTTAATTAATAATTTTGAACTTAAAGTTCAAGAAAAAATTCAGATTGAAATGTTCATATATCTAAAGGTAATTTAAGAAATAAGTTTTTCTAAACCTCAAATATATTTCAAATTAAAATGTTCATATTATACTAGGAGAATCAAAGTTATAACTTTAATCGATGTGAGAATCTAATATATATAACATCTCCTTAATAAAAGAGTCAAAATGCCCTTACACTATTTGAAATTGCACCAAAATATCTTTTGTTGATAGTTAGGTCCAAAAATATCCTTATCGTTATTAGTTTGGTTCAAAATATTTTTACCGTTAATTGTTTGATAAAAAAATACTCAGATATTACTTTTGGTCAAAATATATTTTTCCTAATAAGCATATTATTTTATTTTTAAACACATTATTTTAATAAAAATATTTAAAGAAAAGTTATTTTCTTATTTCTTTCTTTTGAAGTTTCTTTTAACTAATAAAAATAGAAGCAATTTTTCTCTTAACTCATTTTATCAATTAAAATATAATAACTATATGTACTTTTTTAAACTAATAACATAGGCTGCATTATGGAAATCTGTACCATTATTATTTTCATTTAGCTAATGATAAAATTATTTTTCATAATAAAATAGAAAAATATTTTATTCCTTAATCTTTTCAAATTGAAGTAGGATAAACATTTTCTGATATATTTCTTGATCTTAAAGTTAAAATGAAAAAAAAAAAGAATCAACAATTACTCTATCGATGATATTTTAAAGATATTTTTTATTTTTTTTATGTTTTTTCTTTTTTTTCAAATAATTTTATATTATTGTAATTTTATAATAAGATAATAATATTATTAAGTTTTTTTAAAAAGAAATTCTAATTTCTAATAGGAAATAATCTTATCATTATCTAAACGAAAATTAATGATGGGTTACTATAAATCTTATATATATGAAAATTAATGAGAGGTTACAATATTTTTACTTTTAAAAAGAACTGAAAGAAAAATGGAAGTATTTTGGTCCAAAATTAAAAATAGGGACATTTTGGACTAAATTATTAATCGATGACTTTTTTTCTTTAATTTTGCATAGTTCAAATTTTTTTTACTCATTTTTGTATATACTTTCTTTATTCCATAATAAATATTCAACAATCAATAAATTCTCTTTAACATTACTTTTCAAAGTAACATCTAATATATATTCTTCTCCATTTCAAATAAGTAGCATTTTTAGTTTAGGTACATGCCTTAAGAAAACTACTCATTCCTATAAAGTAAAATGTATTTTTAGTAATTTATTTTTAATAAATATCTTGAAAAAGATGTAACTCTTTGGTATTTTTTGACTATGTACGTGATTTTCTTTAATTAAATAAAGATAAAATCAAAGATATATCATTAATATCTACTGACAAAGGAAAGACACCACTTATTTCAAACAAAGCCTAAAAGAATACCACTTATTTCAAATGTAAAGAAAGATATATCTTATCTCCTTATTTATTTACATTTACTTCCAAATTAAAGAAAATTGCATATATTTAGACTCTAAAAAATTTAAAAGGTATATGTGTAAATTATCACATTTAATTATAATTTATTCATGTTAATAATTATCAATGTCTTTAAATTTTTAGTAAAATCGTACATTCATTGAGTATAATCTCTTTTTGAAACTATTTTGTTATTTATTGTAATAGATTATTACCTTAATTTTAGTATATACAAGACATAAATTAAAGCAATTGTATTTTTCTTCATCTTCAATGATTACATATTAATTTTTAATTTTTTTTTATTAATACATGAGATAGCATACATTTTTTAAATCTATTATCCAAAATACCAAATACAAACGTAAAATCATGTCACTTAAATTAAATATTCAATTGAATTTAATGCTAAGTGAATGTTGAAATAATAAGCAATAAAAACATGTAATTCTTTTAAGTTAGTTGAATTTAATATATTATAAATAAATAAAGAACATTCAATTATTAATAAATTAATCCTTTTAAAATTTATGAATTAATATAATTAAAAATATTATTAATTTTTATGTACTTAAATGAAAAGAACAAAATTAAATACTCTTATCCAAAATAAATAAAATTAAACTTGCAATATTGGGACAAGTGTTGTTCTTCATGTCTTTCTATATAACAAAATAATGATAAATATCTGAAGTGGGGATAGATCTCACACTCTCTAGAAGAGAATATTTTATTTTATTTTATTTTAAAAAAAAAGTGAAATAAAAAATGTGATGGATATTTAATCATGTGCCATAAAATTAGAGACCAACTCTATAAAATAATATAATGTATAAAAATATAGAGATATGGATATAAATTAAAAGATAATTTTATCCTTGGATATAGATATAAAGTTAAAAGATGAATATACCCTTGATTTACTACCTCTTTATTTTTCTGTATTTTTATAAAAACAAACGATATCACATGAACTGAAACAAGATTATTAAACAGCAAAATAACTAAAAAGAGAAAATTAATTAATTAATCTAATAATCGTCATGCGATCCGCATAGCTACTGCACTCCCCATTCTACCCCCACTTCAAGTTCTAAATTTCGAGGAAAGTCCAGAACCCCCTATTAATAACATGTAGCCAAAACCTAAACCCAAGCCTCCCATTCTCCTTAAACCCTAAAATCTCTACATCTGTGAAAGACCCAACAATGGCTGTCACTAACATCATCAGAAGGACTGCTTCTCAGGTTGTACCGTTGGCTGTTCGGGTCATCAGTAGAACACAGAGCTACCATAATCGATCCTCGGCTCTCTTCTCCACCGTAGTTAACCGTAGTGCTGCTTCTAGAAACTTCTTTCGGAGCTCAGCACCGTCTACCCTTCATTGCTATTCTACCAAGAGGCCCAGTTCTGATGAGTCACTGCTCAAAGTCATACAGTCCGAAATCCAATGTGCCGAGGAATCCGATGAACATAACGAGGTTTGATTTTCCGAAATCATTTTCTTTTGTTGTTCTTTATATATGCTCCTGTTAAAGACCAATTTCATTAAATGAGTAAAAAGAATGTTTTTGAATTACTATCTGCATATTTACCTTATGTCGTTTGCTAATATTATCCTGTAATGTTGGATTCTACTATTTGTTACTGTTTTTAGTTCCTCCACGGATCTTGTTATAACACTTTAACTCATGGAGAAAAATTACCTACTTCAAAGACCTTAGTGTACTCCCTCCACGTATAAAAAGAACCGACCCATTTCAGAGTAATGGTCAAATCATCTAGTTCTTGGTATGAGATCTACATCAATTCTTTATTTTTCTTCTTAAAAATAAATGTGCAGATTCAGACACCAGACAAGATACTCTTTAGTATTTTTATGATTTAAGATATTGAAAAATTCCACCCTTTCACTCCCAAATAGTGATAGTGTACATANATTATTAATTTTCATTTAGCTAATGATAAAATTATTTTTCATAATAAAATAGAAAATATTTTTATTCCTTAATCTTTTTCAAATTGAAGTAGGATAAACATTTTCTGATATATTTCTTGATCTTAAAGTTAAAATGAAAAAAAAAAAGAATCAACAATTACTCTATCGATGATATTTTAAAGATATTTTATTATTTGAAGAAACGTAATAAATTTTTTGATTTCATGGCACTATAATTATTGCATCTTACTTTAAAATCAAGAATTATATTACCGAATGCTCATCCTTCTGACATTCGGGAAAGTTGAGAAATAAAAATAATCTTATCATTATCTAAACGAAAATTAATGATGGGTTACTATAACCTTATATATATGAAAATTAATGAGAGGTTACAATATTTTTATTTAAAAAAGAACGTGTTAAAAAATGGAAGTATTTTGGTCCAAAATTAAAAATAGGGACATTTTGGACTAAATTATTAATCAGAGACTTTTTTTTCTTTAATTTTGCATAGTTCAAATTTTTTTTACTCATTTTTGTATATACTTTCTTTATTCCATAATAAATATTCAACAATCAATAAATTCTCTTTAACATTACTTTTCAAAGTAACATCTAATATATATTCTCTCCATTTCAAAATAAGTAGTATTTTTAGTTTAGGTACATGCCTTAAGAAAACTACTCATTCCTATAAAGTAAAATGTATTTTTAGTAATTTATTTTTAATAAATATCTTGAAAAAGATGTAACTCTTTGGTATTTTTTGACTATGTACGTGATTTTCTTTAATTAAATAAAGATAAAATAGGAAGAACATCATTAATATCTACTTGATTAGGTGAGACACCACTTATTTTGAAACAAAGTGAAAAAAAGAAATACCACTTATTTTGAAATAGAAAGAGTATATATCTTATCTCCTTATTTATTTACATTTACTTCCAAATTAAAGAAAATTGCATATATTTAGACTCTAAAAAATTTAAAAGGTATATGTGTAAATTATCACATTTAATTATAATTTATTCATGTTAATAATTATCAATGTCTTTAAATTTTTAGTAAAAATTCTATATTATCTCATTGAGTACATAATCTCTTTTGAAACTATTTTGTTATTTATTGTAATAGATTATTACCTTAATTTTAGTATATACAAGACATAAATTAAAGCAATTGTATTTTTCTTCATCTTCAATGATTACATATTAATTTTTAATTTTTTTATAAAAAATTAAAAAAACTCAAAATTCATAAAAAAAAAAAAACCCCAAAAACAAAAAACAAACAATATAAAAAATATACAAATTAAATTAAATATTCAATTGAATTTAATGCTAAGTAGATGTTAAATAATAAGCAATAAAACATGTAATCCTTTTAAGTTAGTTGAATTTAATATATTATAAATTATTATTTAGTTTAATAATTTAAAATATCAATGGTTTATTAAGAAGTATAAATGAAGAACCTTATTATTGTTCTTTATGTACTTAAATGAAAAGAACAAAAATTAAATAATTTTATCCAAAATAAATAAATTAAACTTGCAATATTGGGACATGGTTTGTTCTTTCATCTCTTCTATATAATGAAAAATAATGATAAATATCTGAAGTGGGGATAGATCTCACACTCTCTAGAAGAGAATATTTTATTTTATTTTATTTTTAAAAGTGAAATAAAAAATGTGATGGATATTTAATCATGTGCCATAAAATTGAGACCAATGCTATAAAATAATATAATGTATAAAAATATATAGAGATATGGATATAAATTAAAAGATAATTTTATCCTTGGATATAGATATAAAGTTAAAAGATGAATATACCCTTGATTTACTACCTCTTTATTTTTCTGTATTTTTATAAAAACAAACGATATCACATGAACTGAAACAAGATTATTAAACAGCAAAATAACTAAAAAGAGAAAATTAATTAATTAATCTAATAATCGTCATGCGATCCGCATAGCTACTGCACTCCCATTCTACCCCACTTCAAGTTCTAAATTTCGAGGAAAGTCCAGAACCCCCTATTAATAACATGTAGCCAAAACCTAAACCCAAGCCTCCCATTCTCCTTAAACCCTAAAATCTCTACATCTGTGAAAGACCCAACAATGGCTGTCACTAACATCATCAGAAGGACTGCTTCTCAGGTTGTACCGTTGGCTGTTCGGGTCATCAGTAGAACTGCAGAGCTACCATAATCGATCCTCGGCTCTCTTCTCCACCGTAGTTAACCGTAGTGCTGCTTCTAGAAACTTCTTTCGGAGCTCAGCACCGTCTACCCTTCATTGCTATTCTACCAAGAGGCCCAGTTCTGATGAGTCACTGCTCAAAGTCCTTACAGTCCGAAATCCAATGTGCCGAGGAATCCGATGAACATAACGAGGTTTGATTTTCCGAAATCATTTTCTTTTGTTGTTCTTTATATATGCTCCTGTTAAAGACCAATTTCATTAAATGAGTAAAAAGAATGTTTTTGAATTACTATCTGCATATTTACCTTATGTCGTTTGCTAATATTGTCGCAATGTTGGATTCTACTATTTGTTACTGTTTTTAGTTCCTCCACGGATCTTGTTATAACACTTTAACTCATGGAGAAAAATTACCTACTTCAAAGACCTTAGTGTACTCCCTCCACGTATAAAAGACAAACCCATTTCAGAGTAATGGTCAAATCATCTAGTTCTTGGTATGAGATCTACATCAATTCTTTATTTTTCTTCTTAAAAATAAATGTGCAGATTCAGACACCAGACAAGATACTCTTTAGTATTTTTATGATTTAAGATATTGAAAAATTCCACCCTTTCACTCCCAAATAGTGATAGTGTACATAAAATGGACAGGAGTACCTTTATATATGTATATATATATATATATATATATATATATATATATATATATATATTATATATATGAACTTCTGTTGATTACTTGCTATTACTGCTACTAATGGCAGGTTTAATTCAACTTCTTAAAACTTATAGTTTTTTATTTTACAAAAACAAAAATGCTGGACCTTGGGTGCATACTATTAGTTGTCATTGCAGGTTGAGGAGCTCCTGAGGTTTCCCCTTCAAGATTGAAGATCATCCAGGACAACATACTATAACATTGACAAGAGAGTATCAAGGTGAATCTATTGATGTCGAAGTTCACATGCCTGACCTTCTTACTGGTGATGAAGATGAGAATGACAACGATGCTGAAGATCATGAGAGGGCCAATCAGTCCCAAATTCCTCTTGTCGTTAAGGTGTCTAAGAAGAATGGACCAGCTTTGGAGTTTGGTCTCACAGCTTTTGCTGATGAGATTGCAATTGACTTGATTTGTTAATCAAAGATCCTAATGCTGCTGAGGATCAGATTGCTTATGAAGGACCCGATTTCTCGTGAGTCTTGAGAAATATAATTAACGACCTTTTATGTTTTTACTATTTCCTCTTCTGTCTTCATACCTTTTATGCTGCTTACATCCATATATTCCCTCTTTTTCTGTTTTCATTATACTAATAGAAGATCTGCCTCTGCATCATCAGGGATTTGGATGAGAACCTCCAAAAGGCTTTCCACAAGTATCTGGAGATTAGGGGGATCAAACCCAGCACAACTAACTTCTTGCATGAGTACGCAGTCAACAAGGACAGCAGAGAATATGTGATGTGGCTTAAGAATCTGAAGAAATTTATTGAGGCATAGATCTACTTGTCGCATAAGTTTTGATGTTTTAGTAAATTTAATTTTAATTTGGCTACATCGTACTGTCTTGTCATTGATCCATACCGTGATTGTGAAGTCTTTTAGTTATTTTTGCTATATTTTGATAAAGTTAATGTACCATGACATCCAAGTCTTTGGCAAGTTAAAAAAGAAATGTTGGTGAAATTTATACAGCCATATAATTTGAGGGAGTTAGTTGTTCAGTATGCTTTTATCAGCTAGTTCTCGTTGCAGCATTTTGCTGCTTTGCTGATGACAGCATTGCCTTTATATGTTTAATTGTTGAGTCAAAAATGTTTGGCTTTATTCGTATGGTCTAAATTTTATCTCAAAAGGCTTTGTGATCTCAAATTTTAGAGGCAGACAAATCCAACCATCAGCAAGTAAAGCCTAAACAAGGGTTTCTCCAACTTATACTGGCTTGCATTTTCATTAGTCTAAGCGAGTGCTTGTGGTATTTTGCATTTCTCGCAAGGCGACACTGCCTCAAGCTATTGTTCCAGAGTTTTGGATTCAAAAGCTTTTACAAGTTTCAATTTTATTCACTCCCACTTAGTACTATGTAATTATCACACTACATTGAATCACTTGTGAAACTAGACATATTTTAACACTTAAAACAGTTGAGAAGTAGACCGTGAACATCTACGATGAATAAGCAAATAGGAGAGATGCTCTGACTTAGAAGTAAGTATTTTAATCAAAATGAATCAGATGATCTGTACACATTAAATTTCCTGAAATTGGCCTATCAACTTTCTGTACACAACCATAACAACTCTATTGATCAGCCTTCACACAGACTCATTTACTATATTAGGGTAAAACAGATCCCCAAATTCTCCCACATTTAGATAAACACACAATAACACTTCCACACCTCAGTACAAATCTCCTAAAACAACATTGCTGTACCTGGCTAAAACTGCAGGAATACATAGTGACAAGACCTCTAGCTACTCTGGTCATAATAACTGTCGAAGCTGCTGCGTTTCCCTTGAAGTGATTGAACACTTTCATCAGCTCTGCTTGATTTTCCAGAATCAACTTCATAGCACTAGAAGTTTCCATCTGCACAATGTTTCCAAAAACTAAGAGATACTATACAACTGAAGAACCAAGGAAGTACAAAGTTAAGAAATGTACCTCCTGCATATGAAATTGTCTTAAAATATCTAAGTGAAGATTCCTCATATCCTCATGAATGGATTTTTGAAGGGAAGAAAGAGTTTCTTCTTGTGTCGTTGAAACAGCTGGTGTGAAGGAACTTCCTGCAATTCGAGCAGTGTGGACTTTTGTGATTGCTTAACTTCACCCTGTAAAAATTCATAGGTCAAATGGCTTTCTATTAAAAAGACAAGTCTGTCATTTGGAATGATTCATCATTAAGGCTCTTTCCGCAGCTCGTACTTCCGAGATTCTCTTGAGAAAACACAAGGTGGCAACAACCATGATGATGATTCATAACAAATGATGTCCAAGAAAAAGAGAGGAACAGCCAGGTTCTCCTGATTCATACATTCATTGCTTGGAAAGCACTAGCTGCTGTAGCAGATGACGTGTCTGACCTAGATAACAAGCTATTCAGAAGTTCCTCCCTTGTTTCAGCTCCAGTTTTTCTTAGTTTTGGAGGCCAACAGAGAGAGGTTCCATCACTAAAGGATGGTGTGGTGCTTATTCTCTCAGCATAACTGGAGAATCTTCGTGGAAGGGACATGGTTGAACCAAGAGAATCAAGAGTACCCTGCCCCGTGTGCCTTTTGTTCAATTGATAAGGATGTGGAACTAGAGGGGACATGTTCTGACGATCCTAGAGAAGTTTCTTCATTTGAATTTTCTTTAATGTGCAAATTAGCCAAACTCAGACTAGAACTAGTCAAAGAGCTGATACTCTGAGTTGCTGGAAAATTATCCTGTAATCCAGATAACATAGTTCCTGGTGCAAGAGGACCAGATGTCGAGATTGCAAAACGGGATGGCATGTTTCCTGACTGCCGAAGATGAGATAATCTATCAGATAATCTCTCACCACCCCAAGCTTCTGGAGGAGTTATGGAGGAAGCGTCGTCACTACGGGAAGATATAGGAGTAGAAGACAACTGTGCAAAAGAAGCATCCTCCTGCAGGAACGTCAAAGATATGAAATACATGCCAAGGAAGGAAACCAACTCATGCATTTTAATGTTAAACCCAGTCAGTGATTTCAGCTTCAGATTACTGACACCACTTTTTGGACTGACTTCACAAATTATTTAGCACCCAAGATGAAGGAGTTAAGAAATTGGTTACTTCAATCAAGATATCAAAAAGCACCATTTTCGTCCAACAACATAGAAAATTTTGACAAACAAGTCAACCATTTTTGTATATAGAAGAACCTTCGCAATTTCACCAAATGTCCTGCAATCAAGGAAATAGTTTGTTTTCCAAAAGAAAATAAATCAAGGCACATCTACCAGACAAGATCCAAACCTGTTTGGGCAAGGAACTTGATTTCCAGTCGAATATAGGGCGGTTCTCATTGCCACCCCCCTCACCTGACAAGAAACCAACCCAGAAGAAGGAAATAGCAAAGATGATTTCTTATCAAAATCCTTTACTAAACCGTCCTGATCATCCCACAACTTATCAAGTGAAGGTGTAATTGGCTGAACTTCAACGAGAGGAGAAAAGACTTCCATATCATCCTTAAAGTTACGAGGAGCGTGTAATCTTGCCAAAGATCCTCCCTTTCCACCAAACTACTTCGTATGGGTGTTTCCTAGGTTGGAGATAAACCTATGTCCCAGATGTAGATCCTGTAATGCCTGCTGGAAAAGAGTCCACAGAACCTGAACGAACAGTGGTTCTGGAACCTGATGTTGTCATAGAAGTTGCTAGGCTTGATGATATCACAGCAGGAAGTGGGTCAGGCATTAAAATTAGATCCTCCAGAGCACTGCCCAGAAGAGCCATTTCGGTTGTGCAATTGTTTTCATTGACTATTACAGGTTTTGCTCTTTGCCAGCATAGACTTGTCACAGCCTGTAAATTCATCACTTTGCTAGTAAGAGGAAATAAATCAGAGAGTAGTGAGAAGGTTACTGTCGGTAATGAGGATAGAACTGAAGTTAACAAGCTGATAAACAAAATATATAAAGTACAAGCCAGAACATGCAAAAGATGCAGAATATCCAGCATGGATGCCATTGATTCTGTTTATACTGATATACAAATAGATACAGAAAACGCCACGCTGTTTACTTTTGCTGAGAGAGAGAGAGAGAGAGAGTGAAGAAGAGGAAGGAAGAGTTTCTCAGACCAGCTTCCTCACCCAGAGCCAAAGCCAACATTGCATACCATCTTCCAACTCATCCAATCAGATTATGCACATTGGTCTATCCTTGATACCAAATGCCACAAAGAAACATTTACCCGAGGAAGAAACAAGGATAACCTAACAACATCTTCGATTTCAGGAAATTGAGAGATGCATTCAATTCTTATCCACATTTGACCAACCAGAAATTTGGTAGTCATGCATGTTAAGTGATGTGGCTTTTGAACCCTATTGCTGCACCCTAAGTGTATCATAGGTGGTCAACAGCTTGTGGGACCACCTCTCATTCCCGAGGCAAATGCTGGCTATCTTTAACCTCTCAAAATCTACATGCCATATTGGAAGAACCATGGGTCACCTACTTGTCCGCCTAATCTCCTCCTCCCCTTCTTGCACATTTACCATTTTCATGCATATCCACCTCTATCATCACGGAAGAAATAATTTGAAGACAATAAGTAGACTTAAGTATATATGCATACCAACCCCATATGGGCTTATATGGTTCCATATCTCCATCCTTTGGCAATAGGAACTGAATCTTCTCTCCTTTTCTTTTCCTTTCTCATGTTTTGCCGCCAAGGTAACAAAATGACATAATAAAAATACCCTGTCAAGGACAAACTGATCCTTAACACAAACATGATTAAGAAAAGAAGGAAAAAAGACCTCAGAATTTCCATAAGCACGTAAAACAGTCAAGGTTGGTTTCCACGAACATCGTAGAATACCACCCGGCCACTACTTGTTCCAGCTGCCAGAGTGAAGCCATCATCAGTAAATGCCAGTGAAGAAAAAGGTGCCTCATAAGGAATGCAAAATGATGGCCTTCTTGACCCTGAGTCAAAAGTGTACAACTTCTTATCCATACCAACACTAGCAACAATCTGCAATCATAAGAGTAAAACCACACCTAAGTAAATGCTTCCCATCATTCCGCAAGAGGATAGATTTACAGTTCTTCCAGTAGAACAGGTCAACAATACGTGTACTAGTTGATGAGTATAATAGAGCAAAAACCTTGTCATTTGATGGTGAGAAACTGTACCAGTTGGTGCAGAATGCTGCTTTAGCCAAGAAACCTGTCAGAGGTAAAAATAATTACTAGTTATCCAATGAAACGATGCACAGCAGGCAAGACAGGTACAAGTGAGGAACGTCAACCCAAAGAGGTCAACCACTATATTAAGGGATAATAAGGATTAACACAAAATGCAAAGCAAGATATCACTGTACTTGATGAATTCAACCATTATGGCTATCAAAGCAAGTTTGAGGATGGGAAGTGAAGGAATTGGAGAGGAGGATGGAAGGAGATCAAGTCTCATCTTTCAAAGAAATAAAGAGGAGCAGTAGGAATAGGAAGAGCACCAGCAGGATCCAAGGAAGGACCATGACATGTTCTTAACCTCGGCAGGTAGGAGGCAAAATATGTACTGAAACAGTTAGGAGGTTCGAAATAATTATCTCCCTGAAAACTTCATAAAATTCATAACTATTATTCAGTGTTTTGTACGTAAGATCCAAGCTCACACTCCAACTTTGAAGTCCACAAGCTATAACATATAGCGCTTCTAACAGCACAGCACCTATAGCAGTAAAAATTTCTCTTTTTGTGAGTTTTAATTACCAAACCCCCAAAGAGCAGTGATAAATTTCTCTTTAATGAGTAAAAGACTGTCAAGCCCTCTGAGAAGTAACAGTTGTAAGTTGCAAATGGATAGCTGATTCTTCTTTCAGAAAACACTCTTCCAGAAATGTTCTATGTCATAGCCAATAACCTACTGCTTATACCAAATTAGCGGATCAGATCTGACTTGCAAATGCAGATTTGTGGGGAGAAAGAAATGGAATTCCTTAGAAATCTCCAGTTATAACCCTTTTAACTAAGACGAATCTAGGCACTAGCACAAAATGTGATGAAATCAATCTTATCATCTCAGAATACCAGAAAGTCAACAAACCTTGGGGCTGCGACCAGTTGTATCCCACAGGTGGATAGATCCATCATCACCAGCTGTCACCAATAAGTGCCTGCTAATCTTAGAATAATCAAGCACTCTCAAAACCTGATCTTGTGATAATCAGCCAAAGAACAATGGCATCAGAAAACAAAGCATCATTCCAAACGCCAAAAGCAAATTGCAGCTATAAGATACTTTACAGCAAAGTGGGACTTGGAAAGAATGAATTAACCTGCCCATTTGGATCCTTGAGTTCAGCAGCCTTTGCACCAGAAGCAAGGTTGTGAAGTATAAGATTCCCATTAAGACTGATAGAAGCTAAGTGCTCATCTTTGCAATTGTACATTACACCACTAATAGTATCAGTATGACCTTTCAACCATTTGATGCAACGCTTCCGCTGCAAATCCCATATTCGTACAACTTGGCCACTGCCTCCAGAACAAATGTATCTGGATGCTTTGCTGCTAAAGTTAATTGTTGAAATAGACTCCTGCAAGTGATATAGAGTAACTACTTGTGGATAATTAATTGATTGACAGTCCACTAAACAAGGTGGACTTCAAAAAAATGTTGACAGCTTAGACTGACGACCCATGTTTGGTAATGGGGGATGGGATAGGAAGCTAACTTTATTCCAACCAATCTTCTTATCTTCACCTTTTACCACAGGATAGCAATATAGCACACATTTGTGCAGCATCCTTCTTTCAGCAACATATATGCCATAGGATAATCGAACAATCAGGGATCCATTTCTATATCCTACCAAAACCCTATATTTCCCCAAACCCAACGGCGAACACAAAAATATATGGCAAACGCATTTTGTATACAAAGATGTAAATTACGATATTGTTTTTTGATCAGTAAATATAGCAAATTATGGAATTCTTATAAGCCAACGGCAAACACACTTTTCTAATGTAGCAAAAATGACATCATTTTGGCTTCCTCTTAAAAAAATTATTATGGTTCAGACAATGACATGTAGATGTCTTTCTTTTGGTGAACTTGAAACCGTGACTTTTCAGTTACACTTCTAATAGTATTTGAAAAACTTTACATTCAACACCTGAAAATTGGGAAACCCCTATAGAAAAGTAATTATGAGAATATTTGAGTGCAACATTCACCAATCAAAGTGACACTATCAGTGTATTAGATGATACATGTGTAATTTATCATAATCAATATTTTTTGATTCCCCAAGGGTCCGTAGCGAATGGTTCAAAACTCAGTAGATAATGGGCCCACCATCTACCCTTATCCACTTAAGCACCAGGTTTCTATCTGCGACCAGGTTCGAACCCGTGATGTACACCCAACCACACATCATGTGTTGAGCTCTTACCACTAGACCAAAGGCCCAGGGCAATTTAACATGATCAATATTTGAAATTACTTTATTGGGGAAAACTCAACATTTGAAGCTACTACTGCAAAACAGTTAAAATCTTTTTTTCCCCTTTAGCCTACCTTTTTTTTTTGTTTTATGAGCATAACCAGAAGTATCCATGTTGCATAAAATGTATATGGCAAAAGCAGCCTAGCCATGTGTAGAATAGTTTTAATGTGCTGTAATGTCTCATTTTGAAATGTGCTAGTCAGTTTGCTAGTATGTTTTGAAATCTCTTAAATATGTGAGAACATCATTGAGATCTGTCCTGTGCATTTGAAAAGAAAACTTATCATGTGAAAGCTGGTATCTTCCTGTAAATTTCAGCAGCAAATAGAGGTAAAAAATGAATTCGGTTGAAGCTGCTCCACTCCAGCATAATCTTTAACCTCTCAAAATTCACCATTTACAAAGAAAGCTGTGTCAAACTCCATTGAAATAGTTGGCAGTTAAGGAAATATTACATTTTGATCATTTTGATAATAGGACGACAAAATAGCTAAAATAATATTAAACTAAACAAAAGGTTCAAAGTTGCATATTTTGCAGTTGCTGGTAATACCAAACACTAAATTTCAACATTGCAACTAAATATGCAGCCAAAAAGTCAAAAGGTAAACAAAAGTACCTCGATATTGTCACCACCATCAGTGCCGGCCAGCGGTACAGTCCCCAAACTCTGTCCATTTTTCCTCCACAAGGATATCTTCTTGTCATCTCCAGCGCTTGCCACCACCAAATCTGCAACACCCGCATCATCCAAATTAAATCCATTTTGCAGAACTGTAAATATTTCAAATTAATGTAAAGAATCAAAATTTTCCTAGAACAGGGAACTAACTAGTGTGGCTCCACTTGACGGAGTTGACTTGGAAGCCAGGAGAAGGAGTATAGCTAAGAATGCAGGGATCACGGTGCTCCAAAGAGAGGTCGAAAAGCTTAACGGTGTCACCACCAGTAGCGGCCAAAAGGGTCTTTATCGAATCTGTGGAATTCATCTGAATAGATTCTATAATTCTTAGATGGTGAAATGTAAAATTTTATGAATGACAGATTTGAATTTTCAGAAGATGGGAAAGTGCGAAATGCGAGTGGAAAAGAGGAAGAGAGAGAATAATGGATGAGAGAGTGAAGTGGGTGTAATTGAGCATTCTCTACTTTAGGTGTTCGATTTGAAACCCTACCAGAGAGAGAGAGAGAGAGAGGGGATTGGAATTTGGAAATTCAAAAAAAGATGCGAGGCCATAAAGTGGGCGCCCTCTCAGTCTCAGGTGCACAAGCAGGCTTGTTAAGAATAGCTGAATTGGCATGGATTAAGACATTAGTAGTGAATATCATTTTGGCGATTACAGAGAAAAATATATTATTAAATAGTAAAAGAATTTTTTATAAAGTGAAGAATTTTTATCTTTTATAAGATTTTCTATACGTATATAGAGTGATAAGTAATAATAATTTTTTTTTATGATAAAAATTGATCGGTAATCAATTAAACAATCTAATCGAAATAATATAATTTGTAGAGTATGAACTTAAAATAGCATATACGATAAAAACTTCTAAAGATGTTATATATATGAACTTCAAATTTATGNTAGATTGAGGTGTACTCACTAGGGCTAATGGGGGCCCAGGTGGGTTGTTCTGTGTTGATTGCACCTTCCGGCTTATGGGGGCCAGGTAAGGTTTATGTACGTTGCTTTAGTTACTGATAGTTAGATAGTAGGACACCTCGTTGTCAGGTATGACCCCTACTCTACTCATTATAGTTATGTTTAGCCCTGATTCCATTATTTCAGTCAGTTTCAGTCTGTTTCCTTTACTTCAGCTATGGTCAGCTTTATTTCCTACTTTCAGTCATTTACAGCTAGGTACTGACGCCCTCTTTTGGGGCGCTGCATTACTTGCCTGCAGGTACACACAGACGAGGAGCGGATCCCCCGTAGTTCCAGTCAACTGTATAGGGCCTTCAGCTCCTATCTTCCGGAGCTTGAGTGATAGAGGTTTACTTCCTTTTGTTGTACAGTATGGGTAGGCCGGGGCCCTGTCCCGACCATATTTTTACTCCTAGAGGCTTTCAGATTGTATTATTTCCCTGCGACTAGTTGATGTCGGCCGTGTGGGGCCATATGTGCTGTAGATTATGTGTGTTGGCCATGTGGGGGCCCTGTTTAGCTGTTGATTGATGACCTTGTCAGTCATAGTTCAGATTAGCACCTGATTTCGCTTTTCAGCTATAACTAGATATCATGGTGGCTTTGTCGGCCCGCATAGGACTCCTTATAATTGTTTGTCTCTGGTTAGCTATTTACTTTCACAGGTGGCTATAGGCCTTGTCGGCCGGGGTTGTATTTACAACCGTTATATAGCCCGTTGTTTTCTTGATTCCAGAGTTAGAGTCAGCCCTGCACCAGAGGTGCTTAGGCTCAGTTAACTCAGCAGTTCAGATCCTATTAGGGTACTAGGTGTCAGTCGTGCCTCCCAAGGCGGGGCGTGATAAACTTGGTATTAGAGCAGGTCGTATTCCAGAGAGTCCGCAAGCCGTGCTAAGTAGAGTCTTATCTATGGATGTGTTGTGCACCACATACTATAGGTAGGAGGCTGCAAGGCATGATAAGATGGTTACTCTTTCTTCTTATTCAGTCGTGTTATAGAGCGGTACAATATAGGTTTATTCCCTAAAGCTCATTAAACTCTTTTGTTTACAGAGAAATGTCGGACCAGCGACACCCTACAACAGGAAGAAGATTAGATGTAGCAGAGTGAGAGGGCACCAGCAGGATGCCTCAGCCTCGGACAGAATTGGCCCAACCT
>JACEIK010001130.1:32013-73441 GCA_018107945.1 Datura stramonium
TGCTTAAAACTACTCTTAATATAATATGTTGGGCCCGTGCTAGCGCGGGCCTTTATATCTAGCACGGGCCAACATTTTGAATAACGATATAATTTAATTTGTGTCTAATCTTTAGTTGTATCTACAATCTAAACACTCTTAACAACAATATGTACCTTAGAATAACCATAATTTTATGAAAACAGAAGCATAATTCCATCCTTATAAAAGTGTTATACATAGAAGACTACCTATAAATCGTAGTATATTTAGAACACGTCCAATCAGGAACCATGGATTTTGCTCTATTTGAAATTACATTTATAAAGGATAATATTATAAAATGATAGTCTTGTGGAACTATGTCATGACCCGAACATAGGCCCGGATTGAGACACGGGACCTAGAATCACGAATGATTCCAAGTCGATCCGTGGCATGATTATAGCAGCTAAAGAGCATGCATCAAGCGGAAACTGATAAAAACTGATCATGAATAAGCGGAAGTCTGAATACATATCAATCGTAATAGAGTCAACACTGACAAAGCTGAAATTCTACATATTGTCTGATAAGCCTCTAACTGTTTGATAAGCTGATGGGACAACACCCCCAACTAGCTCGCTAAAGTCCGAAAACTGAAACAATATAATCAAAATACTAAGCTGAAGGCCATCGAAAAATGAGGACTCACCACAACGGGAACTGAGCTGGACTAAGCTGCGGGGGACTGGCTAACAACGAAACTGAATCTAATAGCTCGACCTGTATCATGAAACGATACAGCATAAAGTATGCGGTCAATACTTGAAATATATTGAGTATGCAAGATAAGTAATACATGCTGAGTAAGCATAAACTGAAATCATGCATGTAAACATAAATTATAAGATCATGAGAGTAGGGATTTCATGCTGAAATCTGAATCTGAATCATGTATAATCATAAACCAAATATCATATCTGAAGAGAATGACCCAAAGCCAAAATAGAATTCATATGGTTAGCCATAACTGAAATCATAAGAAAAAGCTTATAGATTGATCATTGAGTCAAACCTGCTAAAAACATAATATTATAAGTCATAAATATGCATAACTGAAATCATGAGGAATAATGAGAGACTCGTCGTAACCGACACCATCACGATAGAGCTTAAACTCAAGTGGAAAGAGCCGTCTAAAGCCTTTCCAGGGCGAAGAACGCTATCGTGATATCGATATCAAGCTGAAGGCTCTCTGATGGGCGGGGAAAACTCACAAGGGCAGTCCCACTGTATAAATATACCTATGCTGATGTTTAGTTCTGAGACCCTAGGTTTATATGAATCCCTATCCTACTCGGTGCTAGAAACTACTCCAAAAAACATACATAGTGCTCCCATCATTTTCCAATGAAGCTGAAACCATACCATAAGCTGAAAATGGGAGTATAGACTCCAAAACCATATGGTAAGCTGATATTATAAAACTGAATTGAATCATGAAAACATACTTAACATGCATGGGCTTGACCAAACCTTAAAATCATGCATACTTAAAATAGACTTCATAAGTCAAAATCATGGATTCATACATGGGTAATTTGTAAACATTCAATCATGCTAGATATCTCATCATACTTGAAATCATAAATCATAAACCTGACTTTTTATAAAGCTTGCATAATAGGGCATAATTTTTTTAAACTTGAAATCATGAATTTATAATCAATTTGTACATAAAAACCTACCCATGAATCTTAAAACATGCTTTGAAACATAAAGGAAATTGACCCATAGATAAATCGTAAAGAATTTCATAAAATTGGGTTAAAACCCTATAAGATCACAAACTTAAATTAAAACTTGAATTCATAAGCATGAGTAGAAATTAGGGCATGAGAGTGAAAGAAAGCTCTCATTCATAACCCTACATACCTGGATACACCGATTTTCAACTTGACTCCGAAAGCCCAAGAGATTTGGGGAAGAATTGAGGAATTTCAAGCTTGATCTTCAAAGAGGAACTTCTAAACTTGTATGCATGGGAGCATATGGCATTAGAACAGGTTAAACCCCCTTAAAACCCTCTTTTCAGTTCTTAAAACGACGTCATTAGGAAGTTAGAAGTTAAGGATTTACTAAAATACCCTTAATGAATTCGCAGGAAAAATTGCACTGACAGCTTCTATGACTCGTACCATGAGTCGTACAATCCTCCTACGACTCGTGGTTAGCTCCCATAACCAACCATTCAAATTTCACCATCTCTCTGAAGATTTCCACGACCACCTACCACGATCCGTAACTCCTTACCACAAGTCATACAACCGCTCATAGGTCCAACATCTGAGCTGAACCACATGTTTTCCCATGACCAATACCACCATCCTATGACCCGTAGGTGGAGTCGTAATGAGGGAAATCTGCAGACTTTTCTACTGAACATATTTCAAATCTCGAATCTAGTCTTAGGGGTTTTTGGGGTATTACACACTACTTGTTCAAGACTTAAGAGTTTCTATTTCATCTTTTGTCAATTAGTATCTGCTCTATGTGAAGTACCATCAGTTTGCTACAGTGGGCAAAGTACTATCAGTTCCCCCTTAAAGGCGAAGCACTTTCAGTTCACCCCATAAAGTGAAGTTCTATACAGTTGGCCCCCGAAGGAGAGATACAAAGTCTTCAGACTAGATAGTACAGATGTGACAGGGGGCTTCGAGACTGGCCTGTGGAGATAACTAGGTTGTTATGTATTGTCTGGGCTTATAGCGCCTCAGGTAGGTTATACTATTGTTGTTTACACATTTCAAGCTTATGGGAGCCTATTTAAGTTCTTTTTTGCTTATTGATTGTATATCATGTAGCATATATATATANTATGTTTAGACTGTCTACTAACTTAGTTGATTATTTATAGTATTTATGATATCAACTTCAATTCTAGCTTTCAGTTGTTTTACATACTCGGTGCATTATTTTGTAATGATGCCTCGAGATTGGGGGCGTCCATAGCCTTGTCGATTTCTAGTAGATTAGTCATCTCTATTCCATTCGGAGTTGCCAATTTTGAGGTTTGTCGATCTTTTACTGTAGATAGCAGTTGGATAGGTTGGGGCACTGACCTGACCAAGTATATCACTCTTAAAGGAGTCTATACTTAGGTTGTATAGTGGTACACATTTCTCCATGTTGGTCTTATCTTTTGTATTGACAGCTTGACGACCTTGACCCTTATATATATGTGTATGTGTGTGTGCGCTTATATTCAGTTTTTAATGGTATTAGACAATATGGTGGTCTTGTCGGTCCGCATAGAGACATATGATATTAGACAACATGGTGATCTTGTCAGCTCACATAAGAATATTTGATATTAGAGAGCATGGTGATCTCGTTGTCGAATAGGATTGTTTTAATTTCTTGTGATCTGCTGGGCCAGTTAAGTTTCTGTGCAAGTTTCTTTTCTGTTGTGGCCTTGCTGATTGAGGGCTTCTTTAAATCGAGATATAATTGTTTGGTTATTTGTATTGTGGTTGCTGACATGCGCTTGAAACGTACATGTCTAGTTGGGTCGATTCAGGGTCAAGTGTGGCACTAGGGGAGCAGTCGCGCCTCCCCAAGTTGGGGCGTGACAAATTTAATATCAAAGAAAAATCATATCCTGGGGAGTCTATAAGTCGTTTCTAGTAGATTCTTGTTTATAAATGTATTGTGCACCATATTTTATAAACATGGAGCTATGAAAATGATTGCAACACACCAACGAATTTTATAAGTCGTGTCTAGTAGAGTTTGTAAGTCATGTCTAGTAGGTTAGGTCATGTACTTGTGGATAAAGAAAGTTTTGAGCAAGCATGATTGTATGAAGCTATATGCGAATGTTAGTAGGAATGTACATTCAGTGATTAAGAATTTTCCTACAGATTTAAACCTCTGTATTGGTGATTTGAGGTATTATTTTAGTGTTGCTAGGTACTTTTTATTTGAAAACATTTTATGATGGCTTGTACCTATGCTGGACTAATTTAAAAGGGTTTTCGATTTAAAAGATTCAAGTAAGTTAGGAAAGACTTTCAAACGCCCATGATTTGTGGTTTATTACTACTCTTATGATTGACCAAGCTTTTATGTGAAGACTTATGGTAATTTAAAACACTTTTCGAATTGATTTGAAGGATTTTGAATTTATAAAGATAAAAGTGATTGAAAATGGAATATGACATTTGGGAAAAATAAAGATAAAGGGTATCTGTTTTGATTTGGAACGTTATGGGTTTATCTTCAAAAAAGGAAATGTATATTTGAAACAATGTGATCACTTGGGTCTTGTTAATCTTATGATGATATTTCATGTGTTAATCAGACAGGGTGTAAATTATTGAGTATACTTGAAGGATAAAGTCTACGAATACTTTTAGCTAAGAATTATGATAAGTTCTATGGCGGTTTTGAGTTTGGATAAGATCAATGGAAAGATGATTTATGGTGTACTAAAGTATGTTGTAACATGGTATCCTCATGTGAATAGAATAAAGTTGATTCGGTAAAGGGAGTTACCTATATGGTTGGGATTAGAAATCATACTTTTTGCGGTGATCCTATATTTGTGGTAGTTGACTATGTTGGAATGTGGATTGGTAAGATAAGCAGGTTTGAAAATATCAGTTATGGATGACTTGGAAGAACTTGTGCATAAAAAAAGGAACATGAATTACAATAATTGTTATTTTTGGGATTGTAAAAGGCATAACTAGGTGTTGCTTTCAGTGATTTATGATTATGAGATATAAGGTATGAGGCCACATGCTTTGTGTCAAAGAGTATAAAGTGGTAAATGAGTTAAGGATAAGCACACGAGGTCCACATATTGAAAACTTTGATGTATTCAAATCTTATGAAGTTCTATCATAATTGCGTGATTAGTAAGACTTGAGAAATATGAAGAAAAAAGACATCAGATATAGATCCTCAGTGCAAAGTTGATGATTTATGGATTTCAACCATTGAGTCAGGTACGACAGCATAAGGTGGAATATTTGTAAGTGAAAGATGGAATGGGTAAGTACAGAATTATGAAGAACTTAATATTAATTTTATGAAGATTTGGGTTAGTTTGATTAACTATTAGCGATATAGGGATAAATGTCCATTTCATATTTAGTTGGATTTTTAATGTTATGTCAGGTTGCTTAAAGATGTATTAGCGAAAAGACTTATAATTATACAAGATTATTAAGAATTTCAGGTGAAATTGATACTACCTTATTGATATAAACTACACAAATAGTTACAAGGAGTTACATAGATAATCAATGATGTATGAGATATATATAAACAGATATAAGAAACCTTTTAGGGGAGATTAGTTCCTTTCTATAGATTTGGCTTAAGAAAAGAATTGCTAGAATAGTGAGTGAAGCATACCATTTGAAAATGTATATGAAATTAGATATGATTTTCTTACTCAGTTGCTTCAGTTTGACGAAACAAAACTATCGGACTTTGAACTAGCGGAATCGGCTTTGATTATGGTCAGTTTCTGACAGAAATACTTAGAATTGGCTCATAATAGATAAAGATCCTTTTATGATAGAAGAAAGTCACGATTCAGACTTGTGGTGTGTGATAATGTATTTTCTGAAAGTTTTTGGTACTAATAACGGCTATGGAAGATGTGAAAGAAAGATTAGTAGGATTAGAATATTTTACTAGTAATGAACTGGCAATGAATTTTGGCTACAATTATCAGATTATGCTTACTATGATTGGTTTTGATGAATTCTTTTATATTCAGAACTATGATTATAATAAAATTAAGTATTGCACATACAGAGAAAGTTCAATTATATGAACATCAGTTTTTTGGAGAAGTTTGGTTATGAATAATGGAGATACAGTCTTATGGGATAAAACAAAAAAAGGATCTGACGGTTAGGGTGAACTAGAAGCACTAAAAGTGTAATGATTTCCATAAGAGTTATTACATGAGGTTTAAACTGATTTTTTATTATGTTGCTCAGTCGTGTCGATATATTTTTTACATGTTTGAGGACGAATAAATATTTAAGTAGAGATGATGTAACGAGTCACATGGTAGTTTTGTGATCTTTAACCCATTTTTCTAGTTTGAACCTTTTCATAGCTTCATTATACTATAATGAATTGTGAGAGTGGGTGGCATGATTTTTGATGTGATCAGATGAAGATTGAATGAAATTTTTAGTTTTGAAGGTTCAAAGTTTGACTAAAGTCAACATTTCAAGTTAATGAGCTAGGATTCAAATTTTGACAGTTCTTTTAGTTCAGAGGATGATTTTTGAGGTAATTGGATGGTTTGCACGAATCCTGAGGTGTTCGGGAGTGATTTGAGTCTTTAGTTAGATTTTTGAGTTGTAAGAAAGCTAAGTTTTGCCACAATCAAAACATTCAATTGATATGATCTCTAGTCGGTGATTTAATGATTCCAACAGGTCCAAAATCTATTTTATGATAGATTTACACTATAAGTTTATGTTCGGGGTCTTAGCTGAGTTTCGGGTACTTGTTCAAAAATTGGTGTTTCAAAGTTATTGAGCTTAAATGGTACCATCTGAAGAATGAGATTCAAGTTTCAAAGGGTAATTTGACTAAATCATTAGATCTGTATCGTAATTTTGAAACTATTGCAAAAAGAATCATCACATTTCGAGTTCATATGAGGAGGTTATGATCTTTTTAACATGAAGAGTTGTTGTTGTTATCTGGTGCTCGCAATTGCAAGGTTTGAAAATGTAAATTTTTGTTAGAAATGCAATATTTTTGTTGCAAATCTGAAGGTAGTTGAGTAAAAAAAATTTTAAATTTCGGAATTTTAGTATTTTAAATATTTTCAGAGCTAGAAAACTCCAATTGAAGTAATTTTTGATGCATTTTTCTTGAGTGTACGTTGGGTACATGATTCTACCTTTAGTTTATTTAATTTCTAAGAATAACTATTACATTTTCATGCTTTGATTCATGAATTTTATGTAAAAATTGAGATTTTGAGCCCTAAAGATAAGAAATTGAAAACCATTGGTTTGAAGTTCGATTTGTGATTGGATTTAATTGACTTTTGAAACATAAGGTTCTTATGTTATGAGTAAATTGATTTTAGAATTAAATAATTGATAAATCAATTATTTCATTGTGTATGAACATAAAAATTAGGCCTAAAGTTAAAAGATAATATTTTGATGATTTGAGAGTTGATTTGAACTTTATTTTTGATAAAATTTTATATTTTGGTTCCTTATCTTTTAGGTAAACTGATTTTAAAAGAAAATTATTATTTTAACCTTGGAGCTCAGGATTGACTTTTGGTTGACTTTTTGCACCCGAATAAATGTCGATGCGAGTGTCTATGGACCCATATACTTAAGTAGATTACATATTTGACCAGATTGAGACCGTTCAAAGTGTTTGACTAAGGTCAAGGTCATAGTTTGACTTTTTGGATGCTGGTTAAGGCAAGTTGAGACTTACTTTGACTCTTATGAGGTGTTAGTGTACTAGTGGACAAATAAACGGAAGTAATGGGTAATGGAGACCACTTATAAATGAGATGACAATCATTTATATAGGTACCGATATTTTATGGCGGGAAATTGGAAACTATCTCCTTGAATAAATGAATTTTTGTGAATGTATGAGCATGATTCTGTTTGTGGCATTGGATAGATGCGGTATTATTCATTTGATATTTATTGCTTGATATTGTAATAATTTTTAAGTTAAATGCTTATTTATGAAATGATTACTTGAATATTCTTTCACTGTCCTATCTTTGTTGTTTGTTGCTTAGACTAACTTGTAATTGTTGTGCTTAGAATGAAATATGATAAAGCATTCGGGTATACTAATGTTACATCTCATGCACACGAATATTGAGGACATGAAATGTTATAAATTCCGATAAAGGTTCATCTAGGGCACATGCCCGTAAGAAAGGGTTTACTCCGTACCTAGTGCGTATATGGAGCTCGCGAGTACCCCATGAGTCTGATTGTCCAAGGAAAGATTGGTGTTTATACAGGTTACTTCTGTCTAGGACATGGGTATGACATGTTCATTGCATTATTATTTATTTTCATCGCCATGGTGTTGGCTTGATTATGAAGGTGATTATGGATAGATTTAAGCTTTTTTGATTTTATCAGTGATGTGGTTGATGTGGTAACTATTTTAAAGCATATTATGAATTTATCAGTGGTGGAGCTGATTTTGAATATTATATGTCTTATTTGCTTTATTGCATTGATATTAAATCTATACATGATTGACAAGGTGAATTATTGTAATGATTCTCTAGATTTGGTGTGAAAATATGATATTTTATTGAACTGTAAATATGACATTTTTGGTGGTTATTATACCTTGATGTGAGTTATTGTATGTTGACATTGTGATGAAGGAATTAAGAAAGAAGATATAGAATTGTCCTCACCATCGCTTCATTTTAGGATCAATCGAGGATTCTGCCGAGTACACGTATTCATCGTATTCACACTTGGTTTCTGCACTTTTGTGTAGGTTCTAAGCTAGTACTTGCGTTAGGTGATCCAGTGTGATAGATTAAAGTCAGCTCGAGGTCTTTGAGGTAGCTGCTTGGCTGTTCTGCTGCATTTGAGACTTTTTACTTGATTGTTTTTTTACTATCCGTCTTGATGTATTTCAGATAACGTATTTCTTCAAATTCCGTACTTGAAATTCTTAAAGGCTTGTATTCGTGTCATTAGATGTTGAGGCATTCTTGTTGGATATTTTCGCTTTCTTTACTTGATTTCTATGAGAAAAATTATTTATTAACTTACTTCCGCTTAAATATTTTTATTTGCTCGCCATATACTTATTGATCAGTATATCAAGGGGTTGGCTTACCTATCGGTGAAATTGCAATAGCTGACATCACGGTTTCCATTTTTAGATCATAACAACTACAAACTTGTTCAACTCCACATATTTAAGAACCCATAATCATTTCCTTCTTGGGTAAGTATTATGCTTTTATATTTCGAGTGTCTTCTTCTCCAAATCTTTTAAATAATATTCATATTTAGTGAATTATCAAGGAAAATCTAATTTCTGATTTGTGTGTTTTGATTTAAGGTAGTAATTTTTTTAACTTTTAGCTAATGTATGTGTGTGTATTTCCGAGTCTAGTCGAGTCTTTAGTGAAAATAGTACCCAGTTAGAGAACAATGTTATGATTTCTATTTCAATAATAGCTCTATCTCAGGTTCCTGGAAACAAAGGGCTANACAATGTTATGATTTCTATTTCAATAATTGCATGGAAAGATTGACACCACACTTATATGAAATATAAATAATATATCATATTCCCTTTGTCCCAATTTATGGGACACACTTTTCTTTTTAGTCAATTTAAAAAAGAATGACACATTTATATATTTAGTAACAATTTAATATTAAAATATCCATTTCACCTTCATTGAAATGATTTATAGTCACACAAATATCTATAACTTATTTCAGACTACAACTTTCAAAAATCTTTTCATAGTTCTTAAATTCCGTGTCCAATCAAAGTAGATCACATAAATTGGGACGGAGGGAGTATATAAAATAAACGTGAATCTTTTGCAGGTTGTATGACATGCTACAATTAATACTTTCGCGAGAGAGAGAGAGAGTATAATACGTTTATAGTTGCATCATAGGCCTCAAAAATAGAGTGAATAATTAAGATGAAGTATTATCACTTGCAGTTGGCCAAAGTTCATATAAAGTCAAGTTAGTGCAATAGTAGGCTTTGCCACCGATGCACAAAAATTGCAAATGCTGACAGATATAAGAGAAGTTATTTATAGCATCAATCCATGTTACATGACCTACATGTTGGCTATCAATTAAAATTATATAAGGCACAACATTAGAGCACACATTTGAGTTCATAGTCTAGTATATATTGTCTGCAGTATAATGAAGATGATGAGAGATTATTAGTATAGCAACATGGCAAATAAATAGAAAAACAGACAGCAATCTGCATTTGAATTTAACAGGAAAAAAGGTCAAATTCGTACAACAAATAAGTAGGTTTATGATGCTATGCAACTAATGATGAAGAGCAAATTCTTTTCTTTAACAAAAGCTCTTGAAAAATGAGGACAAGTCATTTAATTTATTCCTAAAAGGACTTGCAAAATAAAAATATTAGAGGGCAAGCCACTGATCAGTTTCAGTCTAATAATTCACAACGAAATAATAAAGCAATATGAATTAAGAAATGCAATGTCCACTTGCTTTTAAAGAAAATTATCAAAGGAGATATAGAATTATGGAACCTCAAGAAATGCAATTAGAATTGCTATTTAAAACAACAATAAATAGGTCATTAATATAATAAATTTTGAACTTTGTGATTATCTTAATGAAGCATATCGTAGCTACAAAGTACATTAGATAAAATCCCAATTTTTTCTGTCAAAAACATACCAGAAATTTCACAAAATAAACTGACTCTTTGGTCATGGAGATGAAAATAAAATAGTGCTAAATTAAAAAAGGATCCATTTACCAAAAGAAAATGAAATTAAAGAATGTACCCAAAGTAGATAAAACTAAAATAAGAGAACATATCAATCATTAAAAAAATTAAGTTAAATGTATATCACACAACAGATGATTTCATGGTTATTGCAAATATTTCATGAAATCGATTGCTTTCAGTAAATACCCCATTATGTTTTACTGATTCAATCCTTGATGCGAGTACAGAACATTTAAAGTAGCTCGGAAAAATAATAAGGCTTTTAACTAGCTCAGTGAATCAATTTAAACTAATAAATATAATATGTTTTTGTTGACAGTGAGTAAACTCACTGGAATATTCCCACTTAACTTAGCGGGAAAAAAAAAGTAAATTACTTTATAAAAGCAGGTGAAACAAATGTTACCTTTTTTGGTCATCTTCTTCATCCTCATCTCCATTTTTTTAGTTGGCTTTTCTCTTTCACCTAAATTATTGAACCAGGTCTTCTGGATTATTTTCAAGTTACTTTAGGATGATCATATATTTGATCTTGTCGATACTAATGCATCTTAATTAACTTTTATATCATCTGTGGTTTTTATGCTTTTGGTGTAGTTACTACTTTTATTTATCATGTATTCTATATGATTTTACTATGTTATTTAATATACTCTTTCTGTATAAGAAGTTAGATCTATTATTTAGAAGCTAAGAGAGAAGTTTGTTGACAAAGGGTGAAATCTAAGGAGTGTACTCTTTTACTGGACATCGGTTTGAGAGATTGAATCAACTATAAATCTATCAGATCATTTATATAGACTTTTTGTAAGATTACTTACGACTCCTTTTCTTTTCTTTAAATTCTACTTCCATTACTTTAGGATTTCTTCCTTCAACCTAGTATTTAAACAAGCATGTGTCACACCCCTTTTTTAACAAGTTCTCTCGTCCAAAGTGACGGATACGAATTTTATTATTAAAGGGTTTTTCCATTTGAAGTGACATATTGAGAAGGGATTAATTTATTTATTCAAATTCTCTATTTGAAATTAAATTTCGGTATTCCAAGTTACCTATTTGAATTCCTAATAAAAAAAAAGTGACTCTTATTTATTGGTCCGCGAAAATAAAAGACTAGGTAAGGAATTTTGTTGACCGAAGGAAAGGTGTTAGGTATCCCTCGAGTCCCATGGTTCTAGCACGGTCACTTTATCTACTTATATTCGGCTTAACTTAATTTTTGGATGCATTATGCTTATGAGCTTGAAAGTTGTTGGTTCGCCTTCTCGACTCGTTTAAAAATTTGTTTGAAATTGATTTAAATAATTAATGTGTGGTGTACTGGTAGCAGCGCTTTTCAGCCTTACCACGATTTAATTCGAACGCCTTTAAGGCTTTTAAGAGTCATCCCATTTTCCCGGGCCTAAACGAGCGTCTAATGTACTGTCACGACCCGAACATAGGTCCGGATCTAGACACAGAACCTAGAACCATACATGGCTCCAAGTAAACCATGGGATGAACATGAAAACTAAAGCTCAATATATACATAGCGGAAAAACTAAATTCTGAAGTAGCAGAAGTCTGAAAAATAAAACATCTAACCATCTGAAATATCAAAACACTGGATCCAAAGTTGAATATACAACTTTATATCTGAAAAGCCTCTAACATACTGATGAGCTGATGGAACAACACCCCCAACTCACTAGAAGTCTGAAACTGAAAATGACAATAAGTCAACTAACTGAAGGTCCTCGAAGGATGAAAACTCACCAACAACGTTGTCTGAGCTAAACTCTAGAAACCAGCTAGTGACGAGACTGAGTCTGAACGTCTGAGCCTATATCATGAAATGATACGACATAGAGTATGCGGTTAGTACTTGAAATATACTGAGCATGCAAGGTAAGTAAAACAGGCAAAGTAAGTAAAGTTGAAATCATGCATATCTTAATTCATAATATAATAAGATTCTGATAGTAAAGGTTGTATGCTGAAATATGAAAATATGAATAGACATAAACTGAGAAAAGTGCATATGGCTTGCCATATCTAAAATCATAGGTAAAAAGCTCATAAACTGATCTTTGAGTCAAATCTACTGAAAACATGATACGATATCTTAACCGACAACCACCATGTATGAGCACATGATGATCCCACGTCTTGCCCACATAGAGAAGGTCCATCCTAAGCCTTGCCAGAGCGAAGGATTAAGTAAGGTGTGATATCATGGTGTGTCCTTGGGCTGGGGAAACGCTCTGTTGAGAGGCGCCAAAGTATACCTACATTGGTGCATAGTTCATGAGACTGGGGTACCTTGGAACCGCTAGCCCACTCGGTGCTGGACACTACTCCCAAAACATATATAATGCTCATATAATCATATATCAAACATAACTTAAATCTTAACATACGAGGAGTCTTGACTCCAAAACTTGAGATAACTGAACTTATTATCSTTGGCTAAATCATGAAATCATGCTTAACTTGAKTGGGYTGCCCAAATCTTAACATCATGCTTGCATTAAATAGACATCATAAGTAAAATCATAAATATATTCATGGGTAATTTGTAAACATTCATACATGCTAGATATTTCATCATATTTGAAAATATAAACCATAAACTCGACTTTTCATGAAACTTGAATAATTGGGCATCATGTTCTTAAAACTTGAAATCATGAATTGTAATCAAAAAATATATATATAAACCTACCCATGAATCTTAAAATATCATTTGAAACATGAAGGGAATTGACCCGTAAAATAAATTCAAGGCAAATACCACACCTGCCAATTCTAGGTCATGCGTCGGATAATTCTTCTCATGAATCTTAAGTTGTCTAGAGGCATACAAAATGACCTTACTATGCTGCATCAACACGCAACCAAGACCAAACCCTAGAGACATCACAATATACCACAAATCCATTTGTACCTTCAGGTAAAATCAATACCAGAGCTGAAGTTAGTCAAGACTTTAACTCTTGAAAACTCTTCTCAGAGGCATCCGACCATTGAAATTTGACTTTCTTCTGGGTCAACTTAGTCAATGGTGCCGCAATGGATGAAAATCCTTCAACAAACCTTCTGTAGTAGTCAGCTAAACCTAGGAAACTCCTAATATCTGAAGGATTAACTAGTCAAGGCTAATATTTCACAGCTTCTATCTGTTGGGAGTCCAATTGTACACCCTCACTTGACACCACATGACCAAAAAATGCTACTGAGTTTAGCCAAAACTCACACTTGCTGAATTTAGAAAACAGCTGGTGATCCTTAAGAGTCTGTAGCACAAACCTTAGCAGCATACTCCTCCTCGCTCTAGGAGTATATGAGAATGTCGTCTATGAAGACAATCATGAACATATCCAAACATAGCTTGAACACCCTATTCATCAAATCCATAAAATCTACAAGAGCATTCATTAGTCCAAAAGACCAAACTACAAATTCATAGTGACCATATCGAGTCCTAAACGCTGTCTTCGGGATGTCACTCTCCCTAAATATGAGCTGGTGATAACTGGACCTGAGATCTATCTTTGAGAAATACTTGGCACCCTGAAGTTGGTCAAACAAGTCATCAATCCTAGGGAGAGAGTACTTGTTCTTGATTGTAACCTTGTTCAACTATCGATAGTCAATGCACATACGAAGAGAACCATCCTTCTTCTGAACAAAGAGAACTGGTGCACCCCACGGGGATTTGCTAGGTCTGATGAATCCCATATATAGAAGATCCTTCAATTTCTCTTTCAACTCCTTTAGCTAAGCTGGAGCCATTATGTAAGAAGGAATAGATATAGGCTGCGTATCGTGAAGAAGGTCAATACCAAAGTCAATCTCCCGCTTGGGAGGAATTCCTAGTAGATCATCTAGGAAAATCTACGGATACTCACATACTATAGGGATTGACTGGAGAGTCGGGGTCTCCGACGGAGAATTCTTAACCCGAACTAGATGGTAAACACAACCCTCGGATCATCTTCCTGACCTTGAGGTAGGAAATAAAGCGATCTACAGGCATAACTAAACTATCCTTCCATTCTAGAACTGGCTCACCTGAAAACCAAAACTCTACTGCACCGGTTCTACAATTTACTGAGGCATAACATACATGTAGCCAATACATGCCAAATATAACATCAAAATCTGTCATGTGTAGCTCTACTAGATCTATTGAGGTGACTTTCTGAAAGACTGTGACAGGAAAATTTCTATACACCCGTCGAGCTATAACTAAGTCATTGACTGGAGTAGAAACTGAGAAGGGTTCTAATAGGATTTCGGCACCGACTTTGAAACTACTAGCAACATAGGGAATCACAAAAGATAAGACAGTCTCTGGATCTAACAATGCATAAACATCAAGATGAAATACTCGTAACATACCAGTGACCGTATCTGGAGAGACCTCCTACTCCTGACGAGATGAGAGGGCATATAACCTGTTCTGACGCTGACCACCACCTGCACTAGTGGATGCACCCTATTGAGCTGAGCATGCTGATGGAGCTACTGAACTGGAAGCTGGGTCACAGCCTCTACCATGGCCTTGCCTGGCCACTAGACAGTCTCTGAGCATGTGGTTGGGCTTCCCGCAGCCAAAAAATGCCCCTAAACTTGCTAAGCACTCTTTGAGATGCTTTTTTCCATACTTGTCGCACACTGGAATGCTAGGCTCTCCTGACCAGATCCCCTAACCTCTGGAGCCTAGTGCCCTTCCCCTCTGCTCGCGCCGAGATCTAGATGGTACACTAGCTAACACCGACTCTAGAACTGATGGTCCCTGATGAGACTGCTGACAATGCCCACCACTGGGCCTCTGCTGGTTAAACCCAACACTACTCGTCCTGGCCCTCTTGGCCCCTCTCTCCTTCTACTTCATCTGATCCGCCTCTATCTGCTGGGTGTATATGAACAATCGAGAGATGTCTAATTCAATGTTCTGCATCGCCATCCTACACTCCATGACTAGCAAGTTAGACACTCCATACACAAATTTTTTTCATACGAGCCCTCTAGTCTGCCACCATCTCCGGTGCATACTTGGACAACCTGATAAACTCCAAGGCGTACTCTTGAACCGTCATATCATTTTGCTTCAAATTGACGAACCACCATATTTTCATCCCTCAACTCTCTAGCAAAAAATCTTTCTAAGAAAGTTGTCATGAGCTCATCCCAGCTCATGGGAACTGCGCCCATTGCTCTACCATCTCTCCACTGACGGTACCAAATATAAGCAACCCCCTTCAACTGATAGGAGGCTAAGTTTGTGCTCTCTTCTCCCGTTACCCCCATAATCTGGGTGATCTTCTGTATCTCCTCTAGAAACTCATGTGGGTTTTCATCCACTCTATACCCAAGGAACTCACGGGGATTCATCTTGAGGAAATCCCGAACTCGAGTTGCCGCTGTGCTCCCATTCTGCGGGACATGGGCCACCGTCTGCTGGTTGACTTGAGTGGTCAAATCCTAGGCCAACATCTGAAAATTTGCCCTAAACTCTGCATGATAGACCTACTCGGGCACATGATCTGTTGGGGCTGGTGGGGCTTGTTGTTGCCCATCTCCATTGCCATTCTCATGGCCATTTCCGTTTCCATTCCTTGTTCCATTCACTCGACATGGAGGAATGATTCTGCAAATGCATACAACATGGGTTTGAAGGATAGAGACATACATCAGCGCATGACATAAATTATGAAAAAAGGGAAATTACCTAAACACACTTCGTAGCCTCTTCATCATAAGTATGATGTGCTTCACACCCATGAAAAAAACTCTAATTAACGCGGCTTTCAAACACCCTAGGACACACTGAACCTTGGCTATGATACCAAGTTTGTACGACCCCAACATAGGCCCAGATCTAGAAACGGAACCTAGAACCATAAATGAATCCGAGTAAACCCATGACATGAACATGAAAACTAAAGCTCAACATATACAAAGCAAAAAAACTAAATTCTGAAATAGCGGAAGTCTGAATAATAAAAATCTAACCATTGGAAATATCAAAATACCGTATCCGAAGCTGAATATACAACTTTATGTCAGAAAAGCCTCTAACATACTGATGAGCTGATGGGACAACATCCCCAACCAGGTCACTAGAAGTCTGAAACTAAGACAATAACTCAACTAACTGAAGGTCCTCGAAGGATGAGGACTCACCAACAACGTTGTTTGAGCTAAAATCTAGAAATTGGCTAGTGACAAGACTTAGTCTGAGTGTGTAAGCCTGTATCATGAAATGATACAATATAGAGTATGTGGTCAGTACTTGAAATGTACTGAGTATGCAAGGTAAGTAAAACAGGCTAAGTAAAGATGAAATTATGCATATCTTAATTCATAACATCATAAGATTATAATGCCCCGGGAATTCAAAATCTAATTCCAGGACTTAAATCAGGAAATCTGGAAAAGTTGCAGAATTATCTCAGGATGACCCACCTGACGAGTCATCGTGAGACCAAATGAGTCGTTAGGTCGGTCATGGGAAGGAGGAAGGGAAGTTCAGCAGTGTTCCCAACGATCAGTCTTACGAGTCGTTGTCAGACCAAACGACTCATTGGGTCACTCATTATCAGACCGGGATCCAAAAACTTGAGAAGTTGGCAGTGTTCTTGACAGGTGGTCACCACGAGTCGTCATCAGTGGGAACGACTCGTTGAGTGACCCGTTACCAGCCTTGTATTATTTTCCCAGGGGGTGAGACAGTATGGTCAACGACTGGTGACCACGAGTCGTGTCCAGTGACCACGACTCGTTAAGTCACTCGTGGTCACCCGCTGGAGATTCCAGGAAGTGTACCTGACGGGCATGACTACGAGTCATTTTCTAATGCCACGACTCGTTAGGTTACCCGTTATGGATACCTGACAATTTTTCCTAGCTAATTTCTGAGGGCTATTTAGTAAATTCCTACCCTCCCAAGCTTTAAACTACGTCATTTTAGCATCAGTTTCAGACATTTTAGTGGGGGTAATGGGTTCTTTTCCTCATTCCCCACTCAAACTTCCCAGAAACAGAACGTAGATTCTCTTCTGAGTGCATTCCAGAGCAACAACTAAGGCAGACTTTTCTTCTCAATTCCTTGGGGAAATTCTTAAAGTTTTTCACCAGGTATGTGGGAATTCAACAAGGGAATTATTCTTCCATTGTGTTCTCCAAAACCCTCTACTAGTTCTCTATCAGTTTTAACCCTGAGTATTCGAATACAAGAAAATCGCATGTTATGTTTCATTAATTTCACATAAAATGATATCCTCGTTTGCTATTGACATGATTCCCATCAATTTTACTTAAATTATCGAGGTTATTGAAATAGTGAATTTAAGCCCTAACTTTCGAGTAATGATTTTACTTATTAAACTCCATCTAGTGAATGAGGATTACTTTGGGCTGAATTTCCTAGAAATTCTTACTTTATATATGTTGAACAACTATCCCACTGACAAGAATGATTTTAGCCTTGTTGGATGAGATTTCTTTAATTCTTGAATTTTTGCCATATTATGAAATTTCCGTGTTGTTGGAATGAGTTGAGTTGTCTATTAGCTGCTTAGTAGTTCAGTTCAGTTAGAACGTAGAATCTTTTCAAAATCTTTCAGAAAAGTGTCAACTGATCAGTTTGACTTCAGTCTTTTCCTGAGGTGTCACTGGTGCATCTTAGTTATCAGAATTAGACTCAGATTATAGCTATTTGGTCCATTAGGCGACCATGAAATTCTAGTTATATAGCTCTGACCAGCCCCAGGACCCCAGTTCAGTTACAACTTGTTCTTAGATGGCTACGATGCTTCCAGATAAGCAGCTCTGACTAGTCAAGAACCTAGTTTCAGAATCTGGTCCGATAAGACTCTCAGGGTACATGCAGTTATATGTCCCTGACTAGTCTTGGACCCTAGTTTTGAGCTATTAGCTTAGTAGGTCAGTTTAGGTTTTCTAGTGGGAGTATAACTTAGCACCGAGCGGGCCAGGGTTCCAGCGCACCCAGGTTCCCAGAACTACGTTGCCAGCGTAGGTTACAAATTATTGGCCTGAATGGCCCCAGACTTTTGTGATCACCCAGTTCACGCCTTTATACCCTGGAAAGGTATATTGGGTCCTACCGGTGGAATGTATACATCGGACTCCACGTCTAGCTCACGTGGTTATATGTCGGCTATAGACTCTCCCACTAGTCAGTCTAGTCCAATTTCAGAATAAGCAGCTCAGTTCATTATAGTATCTCAAACTCAGTGTTTCAGACTTAGGGCATGTCCTTGACCATCAGATAGGGTCATCTTGACCATTTCTTTACATCAGTAGTCCAGTTCAGCTTACCTGTTGGTCATGGCGTGTCATTTTAGTTCAAAATTTGTATTCAGTNATTCAGTTATGTTTCTCCCACTTACTCAGTACATTCAAAGTACTGATGCATACTTTTATGTTGTATCGTTTCATGATATAGCTGCAGGTTCTCAGACTCAACATCGCTAGACGCCGCAGTTTAGATTTCTCCATCTCAGCAGTTGAAGTGTGAGTCCTCATCATCTGAGGGCACTATTTCTTTCCTTCAATCATTTATTAGATTCAGTTAGACTTAGAGTTAGCTGGGGGCTTGTCCCAGCAATTCCTCAGTTAGATGGCTTTCAGACAGATATGATTTTCAGATTTATTAGTGTTATTCAAATGTTTTGAACTTTATGCTCTCAGACTTGTTTTTAATAAATTCTCTATGATATTGTTACAAAGTTCCGCTATGCATGATTACTCAGAGTGCTAGTGAATGATAGACCAAGGGTTGACTTGGGGTCACTTGTGACTTCAAGTACCGTGTTACGTCCAGGGTGTAGGCTCGTATCGTGATAAAGATTCTGAAAGTAAAGGTTGTATGCTGATATCTAAAAACATGAATAGACATAAATTGAAAGAAGTGCATATGGCATGTCATATCTGAAATCATAGATAAAAAGCTCATAAACTAATCTTTGGGTCAAACCTGTTGAAAATATGATACGATATCTTATAGTAAATACATTACTGAAATTATGAGGAACAATGGGAGACTCGTCTTAACCGACAACCACCATGTATGAGCGCATGATGATCCTGTCTTGCCCACATAGAGGAGGGCGATCCTAAACCTTTCTAGGGTGAAGCATTAAGTAAGGTGTGATATCACGGTGTGTCCTTGGGACGGGGAAATGCTATCTTGAGAGGCCCCAAAGTATACCTACATTGGCGCATAGTTCATGAGACTGGGGTACCTTGGAACCGCTAGCCCACTCGGTGCTGGACACTACTCCCAAAACATATATAATGCTCATATAATCATATATCAAACATAACTTAAATCTTAACATACGAGGAGTCTTGACTCCAAAACTTGAGATAACTGAACTTATTATCSTTGGCTAAATCATGAAATCATGCTTAACTTGAKTGGGYTGCCCAAATCTTAACATCATGCTTGCATTAAATAGACATCATAAGTAAAATCATAAATATATTCATGGGTAATTTGTAAACATTCATACATGCTAGATATTTCATCATAGTTGAAAGCATAAATCATAAACTCGGCTTTTCATGAAACTTGCATAATTGGGCATCATGTTCTTAAAACTTGAAATCATGAATTGTAATCAAAATAGGTATTAACCTACCCATGAATCTGAAAACATCATTTGAAACATGAAGGGAATTGACCCATGAATTAAATATAGGGAGTTCCATAAACTTGGGTTAAAACCCCATAGAATCATACACTTTAATTCATGAACTTGAGAAGGGATTTGGGCATGGGTCTAAAGGGAACTCTAATTCATGACCCTACATACCTGGATAAGCTGATTCTACACCTGTTGACTTGTATGAGTCCACTGCTAGTCGAGGGACTAGGTCCTTCAATTGTCAATAATAGATAATCAACCAACAAACAACTTGGGCAGTAAATATAAATGACATAAAATATTTACGTGGAAACCTCCTTTCTCATAGGAGTAAAATCACTACCTACCTCATAGGATTTCTCAACAACTTCACTGGATCTGTGCAACAATGATTATTCAATGAGGATTTAGTTCATCCGACACGTACACGTCATGGGCATCCCGCCTTTCTATGTTCTATGCAAAAAGCGATAATAGATCTCATCATTAATATTAATAAAAAAAATATAGATGCTTATGATTCAGTAGTAGGAGGAAAACCACCCCTAAGTATTGCATTATTTGTGAGAGTTCAGCCATTTGAAGAAAAGACATCAGATTATACAAAGTGTCCTCATAAAATATTTACGTGGAAACCTCCTTTCTCAAAGGAGTAAAATCACGACCTGCCTCATAGGATTTCTCAACAACTTCACTAGATCTGAGCAATAATGATTACAGACTCTAGAAATCCTTTGGATTAAATTCTTAATCCAACCCCTCTTGCAATACCTTTATTGCAAGACCACAAAGCAGTAACTCTACTGCCGACTCTCCAACCAGCTACCTCTAACTGATGCACAAAGACTAACTCTAGCCCAACTACCAACTAACTCTAGTTGATACAAAACCCGGCTAACTCTAGCCCTACCACCAACTACATCTAGTTGATGACTCTTTTTGATGAATCAAGAAGAGTAACAATAGAAACACCTACACCAACTTCATAAAGAGAAAGTAGGTTTACACTTTTTGAACAGATTACAAAGACTCCAAAACAACAAGTATTAAGAAAACAACTTGAGTTGATAACGATCAGGTCCTTCATTGTTGATGAGCTTTGTTCTTGGTGAGCACCCGACAACTTTTGCAGAGAATATTTTAATTTCAAATGGGAAAAAAACTAGAGTTTGATTTTGGTCATCTATATTCATATAAGAGAGATAAAAAACCTAGAAGCAATTTCATTGGTTAGTACATCGCCTTGCTGCAACTCTATTGCAGCTTCACCAACTATTACAGACAAAGGTACACTTTATAGCTGTACATTGATTTTTTGATTCACGTGCGAACCTGGTCCCTTCTGGGGTACCATGAAAAGGGATCGGGTCCCTGCATGGGTTTGTCCATCATCAAAACCAAGACTAACAATTTCCCCCTTTTTGATGATGTCAAACTAATTCAAGTAATAGGCTTCTCGAAGCTTCCCCCTATCACTAGCATCCATTTCTCCACAAATGCAAACTTGGTCCTCTTATCAGTTTGTCAATCATCAAAATAAAGAGTATAATATTTTTTCCCTTTTTGATGATGACAAACATGCATTACAAAAAGGATTTTTCAAGCTTCCTCCCCCTATCACCAGTTCATTCATTTGTTCCCTTGTCTAGCTATTCTCTTCTCCACTCCTGATTTTCTTCCCCCTATCATAGAGCCATACTTCACCAATTTCCTTCATTTGTTCTCCCTTTTCATTAAGATCTTTCTTACCCCTGTCAAGCTGCTTCTCTCTCCATTATGATTACTTCCCCCTTTTGGTATCATAAAAAAGGACAAATAGTAAATCAAGTAGAGTAAAAAATAGCACAATGTTAACTCATGGCCACTAGGGCAACACTAACACGAGTAAGTAAGAAATGACAAGAGAAGAGAGAACAATAGATATAAGAGCAAGCTGATTCATCATTTATTTAGATTAATACATCATACACAATACAAACAAAAATACACTGTCAAACAGTCTGAAGCTTGCCATACAAAACAGGGACAAAAATGTAAAGAGGATGAGAAAATAAAGGAAGAGGAGATAAGAACAACATGGCATTTGGAAAGGAACAAAAGAATTAGGACTTAAGCTTCATTCTCCTAATAGAGAGCATTCATGGGACCTGGTTCCTCTATTGGGGCGGCTCAGTCTTCTTGTAAGGCTGCTTTCAAGCGCGTAATCTCTATACCCTGTTGAGTCAGCAACCCAATCAATCTTTCCACTTTTGCATTGGAATTCTCCATCCTTGAACGACATCACCTTATGCATGTGTTCAATCATAATCATTGGTAGACTAATACTATTTGGTACTCCCCTTTCATCTGCTTTTTGAAAAGTCTCTCCCCACTCAAGTTCTCTAGCTTTCTGATTAAGAACATGAATTTTTTTTTGGTCGCACATTGTTCTTCCACGGACCTGAACTCTCAGTAGGAACCTCCCAGATCTACCTAAGAACTTAATCATCTCGGGCTATGTTGATCCCATTCACCTTTGTGATCAACTCTTTCCCTTCCACAGTAAACATATCTCATGGTAGAATTCTCATACTTCCTTCTCATGCAACTCAAGGACAAGTAGAGTGAATAGATGGATACATGACTGATACACATTCATCTCCATTAGGTACATCATCCTCTCCATGTTGGCTATCTCAGGATCAAGGACCCATCCTCTCAACACTTTCTGAGTTTTCAAGATTTCCTGCCTTTCCTTTCTAGTGAGATACTACACTGGCCCTTTCTGACGAGTAGGCTTGGAGAAGGCACCAGGTCCCTCAGTCTGTGGAGCCTTACTTGCCTCTGCTTTCTTGGATTTTGAACCTCTGGTGAGTACGGAATGCTTTTCATCCTCAATAACTTCCCATAATTTTCATTTTATTCTAGCAACCACCTTCCTTTTTAATGCCTTCTTATCAACCAGGTCCCTTCTGCATTTTTAAATTTCAACGTCATCATCTATATCCCTTCCCACATCTTTATCATCATGGTCCAGAATGATTTCTGGTTAAACCTCTTCTTACACAATTACTCTCTTTTTCAACTTTCTTCTCTTGGCTGTTTTGGCTTGATTTTCATTCAACGTCCTCCATTACTTTCCTTGCACTAGCCCTTGCACTTGGTGGACAGACCAGGTGCCCTGACTGGGTGTCCAAATTTGTTTTAGATAGTCAGAGTTTTCCTTTTCCCGTTCAGACATATCAAATCTAGCCTCCACTACTACTGCAATCAGAGAGAGTATGGAGTCGAGAGGGATTGTAGAGGAGTCTTCAAACAAGGCCTGGACTGCTAGGTTGTCCACTGGGGTGGAGGAAGAACAGATGGGAATAACCAAAAGAAAGGTTTTTAGAAAAGGTGATAGATGGGGATTGTGGAGCACCAGATGATTCCATTCAGAATATCTAGAACAAGGGATTCAGGAGATTTGGACGAGAATGGTTAAGACATGATTTGGTAAGATGAATTAATGAGGGAACAGATGGTATTTCCAAAAGGGGTTGTTGTTGTTGTTGTTTTTTTTGGAGCTTTCGTCCCTTTTGGATCTGAGACTTGAGCAAGAGAGTGAGGTAAGAGGGATAGTTGGAGTGGGGTTATTTAAGAGAAAAGAAGTAACCTGTCAAGTCAGGGGAGGATATGTCGATTGGTTTTCTTTTATGACAAGACTACGAAACAAAAAGGCGGGAACAGATATAGCAATTACAGACTATTCTTTCAATGCAATTTCTTAAGTAGTGAGTATGATGATAACCTATGAGGGGACCGGGTCTTTCCTCTGAAATTTGAATCAAGTTGTACAACATCTGTCATGCCTCCCCTCTTGCTTCTCCCATGCTTACCATACGTGTATACCTATGAGAGTATAAAACTGAGTTAGACATGTTTTGATAGTTACACAGTTGGAAACTTGCAGTCTGATTTAGCTAGAGGGAGCGTTCATGTGAAAAGAGAGGAGATAAAGTAGTCACTTCATTTTGATCATCTCTAGCTTCACCAGTTCCTTTAGACCTGGTCCATACGTAGTTCCTACTCTTTTAAGAGACCAGAGAGGATCCAAGAGAGTGAGCCATTCTGGAGGTATTCTTTTTGTCAACCAGGCACCCTTGACAGATCTATAAAACTGACAGGTTTCTCTCCTTGATCTTCAAGAACTAAGAGTTATCAATATTTCCCCTTTTGAAGCCATTGCTAAAGAGAAAAATTAATAATCTCTCATGCCATATTCTCGGAGCCTGCCTCAGCCATACAAAACTTTGCCAAAACTTGTACACATAAGAGGAATATTCATAATCTTCAAACTCATATAGTAGCTTGATACGAGCTTCTTCTATTCGATATCCATTCTGAGATGCTCTTCTTATATTAAAATTAAAAGAAAGTTTGAGTTCCATGAGGTTTGCTTCTAGTGGAATTTTCTTCCTCAACCAACTCATTTTTTGAGCACCCACCTAGTCCCCATAGTGGTCCTGATGATATACTTAGAACCCAAATCATGTACTCTTTTCCTTTCACAAGATGGGGCTCTTCTCTAATTTCAGAGACCTGATCCACATTCTTCAAAATCTCATTGATATTCTTAGAATCGAACTCAGATCGACATCTATGAAGACAAAATGTTTCTTGACATGGAACTGGTTTGAATCCCTGAGTCCAAAGAAGTAGACATATTTTTGAAGGATGAGACCCCTTGCATTTCCAGTTTGGACCTTTACTGCTGATTGATTGGCCAGACCAGGTCCCTTTGATGGTCCTTGTCAATGGTATTTTAAAGTAGGACTCATTTTCCTTTCTGAAACTTCACTATTCTGAATTGAGTCTGTAGAAGCTCCCATTCTTAATTTCATGATGGAGTTAATGGAAATTAAGACGGATTGTCCCATCCTTGAGAACTCAGTGTTTTTTACTAGCTTTTGCATCCCATGTTGACTAGTAGCACTAGAATCTAATACGCAGCCCACAATACCTTCTGCTTGCATAAATTTCCCTTTGTTCTTTCAAAATATTCATTCAGTAGAGTACGTCTCACTGTGCTACCATGTCCCTCTATGTCAGTAATCATGTCTCCCTTTTAGGAGAGAGTCAACAACTTCTTCTCTTGAGTTATTTCATCACCAGTCTTCATGATTAATCATGGATCTCATGCATACTTTCTTCAGTAGAGACCTAATCATGCATATGAATATTTCACAGCGTACCATTCTTACAACCTCTATCCATTTCTTTTTCACTCTAAAGATGCATCCCTTCTCATCAATCTCAAGGATGTACTCCTTTCTAGGAGGGACTTGAGAAAGAGGAGATTCTTTGTTAATCCAATTAAAAGTTTTAAGAAGTCACTAACCAAGTACCATTTTGACTGCTTCCTCTTACTCCTCCCTACATAGAGGATTACTTGTTTGATTTTGGGAACTCATTTCAGCTTGAGTTCCCAAAATTTTGACAAAGGAAGGATCATATTTTTCTTAGTCTAGGCTGGTAACCTGATTCTTGAGGACTGGGGACCAGGTGCCCTGTTGTTTCCTCTGATCTCAAAGACATTCAAAACCTTTTTCATGGTAGTTATTCTAGTTGAGCAAGCATGTTTAAGGTGGTCATTTCTGTCACAATGAGTGTATAAAAAATTATTTGGATCAGACACATACTTGCTATGTGGATTGTATGGGGAATTGGTCTTTCTATAAGCAATACCTTCGCCATTGTTTGATCTCTGTTTGGTCAGGTTGACCAAGACTTGAAAGGAGGCAGTCCATCTGAGGTACTTTTCAAGGTCAGCTTTGATTTTGACCGGCTCCCTCTCTAGCACAGAGTTTCTGTTTAGGGAAGCAGTGAGATCCAGTTGAGACTTTTTCAATTTAGCTTCAAGCGCAACCTGGAAATCTCGAATTTCACCTTTACTTTTGTCTCCATTTTGAGACACTTCTCTCACTTTCTCAATGAGTGTGAGATTCTCAGATGACAACCCTTCACATTTTTCTTCTAGTTCAACCAATTTAGTAGTCAACACAACTTTCTCTATCTCAAGATCATCAAGGTTCTTATTCAGGGAGTCTTTTTCTTTAGAGAGATCACAAAAAGAATCAATTAAAACATTTTCCAAGGCCCTCAGCTCCTTCAGATTATAGTCTTTCAGATTCTTTTTAATGTCAAGGAAGGTTACCTCTTCTTCTTCATCTTCCTCTGACTTAGCCATGAATGCAAACATTGAGTTAAATGGTGAGTCATCCTCTACTGCTATCATCAAAGAATCCTTGGGATCCTTACCATGTTCTGATTTTCCAGATGAGTCTCCCCAAGCAGCAAGAGCTTGTTTGACCATGTGGTCTTTAGCTGCTCTTCTTTTTAACCTCTCAGGGACTCGGTCCTTCTTTCTGGCTTTGTCTGCTTTATTCTTCATGTAGTCTTTGTAATCAACTTTGTGCAGTGGGCAGTCTTTGATGAAATGACATGGCTTCCCACATTTATGGCAACGATATTTCCACTAGAGAATTTACCAGGATTAGCACCTCTTTGAAATCCTCCATTTATTCTAATAACCTTCTGAAACCTTCTTGTTAGGTAGGTCATATTTTCATCTTCTTCACTATAGTCCACTTGAGCAGTCTTGAGGGATACGCCTTTATCCTTCCTTGACTCATTTCTGCTTTAATCTTGTTGTCTTTTGATCTCATAAGTCTTTAAATTCCCTATGAGTTCATCCATGGTGAGGGTATGCAGATCTCGAGCCTCAGTGATATCATCAACCTTGCTTTCCCATGATTTGGGCAAAATGCTAAGGATCTTTTGAACAAGCTTGCTGGGCTCGATCACTTTACCAAGAAAATAGAGCTCGTTGGTGATAGACATGAACCTGATGTGCATTTCTTGAGTGGATTCACCCTCCTTCATGGTGAACATCTCATATTGAGTAGTAAGCATTTCCACCTTGGACTACTTGACCTGGCTGGTCCCTTCATGTGCAGTCCTTAAACAATCCCATATCTCCTTAATAGATTCACAGGCTGAGATCCTGTTGTATTCATCTGGTCCTATTCCACAGACCAACAACTTCTTGTCTTTGTAGTTCTTCTCTATTTTTCTTCTATCCTCTTCTACATACTCCCTCCTAGTTTTGGGAACCAAGGTAGAAGTTTCCCCTTCAGTCACCGTCTTCATGGGAATGTAAGGACCATCATACACGATGTCCTCGAGTTCACTGTCTTCATCCATAATAAAGTCGTGAATACGAGTTTTCCACTACCAATAATATTGACAGTTAAAATGGGGTGGCCTGGTGATTGAATGACCTTTTTCATGATATGGTGGAGCATCCATTTGATCAAGATCCTCCCTAGGTGTTAACCTTTTAGGAAGTACCTGCTCTGATACCAATTGTTGACTTGTATGAGTCCACTGTAGTCAAAGGACCAGGTCCTTCGACTGTCAATAATAGATAATCAACCAACAAACAACTAGGGCAGTAAATATAAATGACATAAAATATTTATGTGGAAAACGTCTTTCTCAGAGGAGTAAAATCACGACCTACCTCATAGGATTCTCAACAACTTCACTAGATCTGAGCAACAATGATTACAGACTCTAGAAATTCTTTGGATTAAATTCTTAATCCAACCCTTCTTGCAATACCTCTATTGCAAGAGTACAAAGAAGTAACTCTACTACCAGCTCTCCAACCAGCTACCTCTAACTGGTGCACAAAAGCTAACTCTAGCCCAACTACCAACTAACTCTAGTTGATACAAAACCGAGCTAACTCTAGCCCTACCACCAACCACATCTAGTTGATGACTCTTTTTGAAGACACAAGAAGAATAACAATAGAAACACGTACACCAACTTCATAAAGAGAAAAGTAGGTTTACACTTTTTGAACAGATTGCAAAGACTCCAAAACAACAAGTATTAAGAAAACAACTTGAGTTGATCACGATAAGGTCCTTTTTTGTTGATGATCTTTGTTCTTGGTGAGCACCCAACGACTTTTGTAGAGAATATTTCAATTTCAAATGTGCAAAAAATACCATAGTTTGATTTTGGTCATCTGTATCTATATAAGAGAGACCAAAAACTTAGAAGCAATCCCATTGGTTAGTACATCTGCCTTGCTGCAACTCTGTTGCAGCTTCACCAACTATCACAGACAAAGGTACACTTTACAGTTGTACGTTGAATTTCTGACTCACGCACGAACTTGGTCCTTTTCGGGGGATCATAATGAGGGATCGCGTCCCTGCATGGGTTTTTCCATCATCAAAACCAAGACTCTAACAACACCCTTCCTAGAAAGCCCATGAGATTTGGGGAAGAACTAAGAATTCTTAGACTTGATCTTCGAAGGAACTCTCTAAACTTGCATGCATGGGAGAGGATGATTTAGAATAGGCTAAACCTTCTTAAAACCCTCCTAATAGAGCTTAAAATAATGTAGTTTAGGGCTTAGGTGTTAGGAATTATGAAAACACCCTTACTTAAATCGCTGAAAAATTGACTTTGCCAGTCCTCATGAGGGACTTCACGAGTCATTAGGTGGGTCACGACTCGTGGCCCTCACTCATGAAGTCTATTGGAAAATTCAAACCTCCAACTCTTCATCCTGACATGACTAACTTCACGGGTCGTGAAGTGACTTCACGGCTCATGGTTGCACCCGTGAAGACCCCCTGTCCATGACTCTTGGGGTAAGACACTAGATGAGTCGTTGCCCACTGGACCACTTGTTGTCCCACTTGTTGCCAAGTCCCCAGAACTATTTCTAACCTCCAATATTCTATCTGCCTAACGAGCCGTATCATGACTCGTGAAGTGACTTCATGAGTCACTTGACGAGTTATCCTGTGGCCTGGTGCAGTATTTTCCTTCTTTCTCTGCTTAAACCTTCGGGTCTGATCTTAGGAACTTATGGGGAATTACTTTCACTTAAAAGTTTTTCTACCCCGTTAATTCGTCTTTAAATATGTAGATGAATTTTACTAAAATGACTTATCAGTAGTAGCACTTTCCGACCTCGCCATTAGTATATTTATTTAAATTAATTAGCTAACTTCTAAGTACCTTTGGGTTAAAACTCAACTCATCTTTTACTAATTTATTCTTTTGACAAAGGGATTTGAACTAAGTTCATGATCTCCAAATTTACATTAATATTTCGGGGACATTCCTGGATAAGTACATAAAATTCAAAAGCAAATAAAAATAATACAAAGAAATTAAATCAGCCTAAAAGTTTGCCTATCAATCCCCAAAATTATCTTATCAACCAGCCCAAAACATATTCCTAACAATCCTAATAACATTCACAACAAAACTAAGTTTCTAAAACTCCTAAAATAATTTATTGTTATTTTAATATTCAGTCGCACGTCCCACTTAATCATTCATAAATGATCAGCATAATTTTGATCAAGATAGACAGTTGGAACACTTGTATACAAAAATAATTAATTAATACACAAAAAACTCACTCAGAAATCAAAACAAGGCAGGAATTGTAACAATATTGAAACAGAAAGAGAAAAAGATGGACCTTAAGGTGATTTACACCAATATGTTGAAATTTTCCTTTAGATTAAGAGCTATCAGTACTACTACAAATATGCCTTATAAATCTGAATGGGAACCACAACCAGAGATCTAACCAACTATCATTAAACCTCAAGAAAATCCTCGACCCCTTCGACTGATATATCAAATTAGAACCGAAATAGATGAAACAGTGATAGCATTGATGAACGTTGTTTTGGGTACGGTGACAATTGGAAAAATGAAAAAGATAAAAATAAAAATAAAAATAAAAATTAAAACATAAGAAGAGGTTTCTATGGGGTTACCGTGGTTCAGTGGAGTTTAATGAGATTCTATGCTCTGTTTTTCATGCTCATCATCAAAACTTTCTTTCCCGCGTCCCCTATTTCTGTGCTCGTTGTATATATCTCATGCTCCTCCTCTTTGATCTCTGAAATTTTTTTCACTCTGCCCAGAACTCCCTCCATTATATTGTGGGAATATATCCTCTATCTATGACTCTCTAATCGCGATGCTATCTCCCTTTCTCTATATAATTTATCACTTTTTCTCCGCTCTTGCTCTACTTCTCTCGTGCTCTCTCTCTATTCTTTATTCTTTATTCTTATTCCTTTTTTTTATTTACTTTCTCCCTTCTCCATTTCCAGTACCCCCTCTATTGTGTGTTATGTGTAGTTTTTTAATCTATGTGCTTGTTTTCCAGAAAAGCCAAAGAAAACTCACAGAAGCCTCCCCCCTTTTTCAACGCCGTGTTTGTGTATGGGTGAGTGCTTTTCTTGGAGAGGAATTTAGCCGGATTAGATAAGAAAATTTTCTCCCAATTGAAAAAAAAAATCCTCGTTCGTGAAGTATGTGTGACATGAGCTAAGAAATAAATGAAGATCCATTTCTTAGAGAAGAAGAAGTGGGAGAGTGAAAATGTGAGCATGTGTGTGAGTGTAGTTGAAGAGCAAGAAAACAAATTTTTTTGGTGAGGTGTCCCTCCATTAGAAAATTTTTATTTGGATTTGTTAGAGAAAAGATAAGAAGGAATCTTGCCACGTGGTGAAGTTTATTGGCTTTCTTTTTTGATTATTTTTTCAAATAAAATAAATAAATAAAACTACTAAAATAAATGTCACNCCACCTTGGGGGGCATGACTGGCACCTGGTGCCATACTGGGATTTGAACTGACTTGACTGGGCTTGCACTTGTGGTGCATGCCTGCTCTTCAAATTAAAAAAATGACGAGCTATATCTCAGCTGTAAACACAGCCTCCGACCGACAAGGCTGCATAGCTACCTGTAAAAAGTAAACAGCTAACCAGCAACATGCAGTAAAGGGGATCCTATGCGGGCCAAAAAGACCACTGTGCTTTCTAGTTGTGTCATAATGAAAACAGGAAGTCAGAACTATATTATAGTCGACAAGGATGCTAACTAATGGCTAAACTAGGCCCCACACGACCATCACACAATAGAAAACATACATAGGCCCCACATGTCGAACAACAAAACTAATACTGAAAATCTGTCTCTAAGAGTGGAATAATGATCGGGACAGGGCCCCAACCTACCCAACTATGCAAAAAAAGAACAAACCTTCTAACTAACAACTCCGGGGCAAAAGGAGCTGATTAGACTGTTGACTCGGCTGATGACTAGGGAGGTCCTAAACTGTGTCTAACCGTACCTGCAGGAAAGTAATGCAGCGCCCCAAAGATGGGCATCAGTACAACATGTACCGAATATGTAAGGCATTAAATGAAAATGACTAAATGATACTGATAATGAAACTGAAAAAAATTTGATAGGATGGATAGAGATACATCCTAACTAGCTTTACAAACTGCTGTATAACTAACAATAAGTAATGCATACAAGAACCTTACCTGGCCCCATAAGCCCAGAAGGTACAACCAACACAGAATTACCTGTCCGGGGCCCCCATAAGCCCTGACGAGTTCACTTCAATCTATATACCTCTAAATAGGTCAAAATGGGTCAAATAGGCAACTATAACCAACTCGTCTATCCCCCGGGTCTGCAAATGAACCCGCTTGGCTCCTGTAGCTGTGTCTGAGTCCGGTGGACTCCTGTAACTACACCCTGGACACCAGGCTCGATGAGGATTAGTGATGCCAATACGACATAAAAAATAATAGTCCAGCCATGGAATGGACTGTAATATGGCCCTTGGGCCTCTGTGTAGTCCCTTGGGACAACATCTAGCTCCTTGGAGAGATCTATATAGCCTCGTAGGCAACGACATAGCTAGTAACCATGGGGTTGGTCACGGAAGGCTATATAGGGCAGGGTCAATCCCAATCTGAACAGAAAATGCTAATCTCAAACTAATAATAGCAGCTAACCACAACAATCATGGTTCTGGCATTCTTACGAGAGTTTAGGTCGTATTACAACATGATAGGAATAACTTGCCGAAGGAATTTTCCTTAACATACCTCGAATGTCGATTTTTGATTAACTAGCGAGTTTCAACTTGCAATCGATGGTTCTTTCCAACTGTAACCTTTATGCTAAGAGAATAGGACTAATTTCAATACTAAATTCGGCAAATAACAATGAATTTCAATAATCATATCAACTATAATTCAACTTCGAATAATTCGGCCGAAAACCTATAATTCTTTGAGGGTTCAGAAGAGAGAAACGCTTACCTAATGCCTGTGGCCGTTTAGGATTCAATTTAGAGTAATTCTGAAAACTTTTACTCGGCGGAGTTTCGGTATGCCGAGCAAATTTTTTAGAAATAACTCTGTAGTAATGCTTCCCGTAGGCCTAGAACTTGTTATCCAAAGTTAATTTGCGATTGGATGGTGTTTGGTAGCGTAATCAGATGAAAATTCAATGAAAATTACGTTTTCATTTGTTTCTGGCCGAAAAGAATGTTGAAAATGAAATGAAATTGAGCTAAAGGAGTATATATACAATTGTGGGCAGTGGACTGGGGGCGCCCCGCGCCAGCCAAGGCGCCATTGTTCTTGCCGCGCCGTGCCTATCAAAGTGCCAGAAGGCTTGGCGCACCGCGATGGCCAGTGCACTGCCGACTTGTGCGTCGCAGTGGCCCCTCGCGACCTCACCTCGCCTGACCCTGTTTTCGAGGCCGTTTCCACATGCGTCAAGATCTCCTTACTCATTACAAATCCACGCATATGCCTACTAACTGATAACATTTTATGGGGTGTAACATCCTCCCCCCCTTAGGAACATTCGTCATCGAATTCCATCTTTAGGCTTACAAGAGTTAACTCTTTTAAACAACATTTATAAAAATTTCGGCAAAGTCTCCTTTGTAATATGGACCATCCAGAAACCTAAAATGCAGAAAAGTATAACATAGGCGCCTCACATGACGCTATAAACAACTATTTCATATCAAAGAGGTAGCCAACTAAACAGTTCTGATAACATAAGCGGTAAAATAGCAACTGAACAATAACATCACCTTAACTGTATAATCTGGATCAATCTTGGAACAAGTGAGGATATCTAGATCTCATGTCGTCCTTAGCTTCCCAGGTCATCTCTTTGCTATTCTTGTTCCTCCACAGTACTTTAACAGAGGCCATGTCTTTAGTCCTTAACCTACGAACTTGTCGATCTAGTACAACAATTGGAACCTCTTCGTAGGCTAATCCTTAGTAATTTGAACGTCCTCAACTGGAACAACTCGGGATGGGTCCCTTATACACTTTCTCAGCATTGACACGTAAAATACTGGGTGAACGGATTCTAACTCTGGAGGTAATTCTAGCTCATATGCCACTTGGCCTATTCTTCAGAGGATCCGATACGGCCCAATGAACCTCGGGCTAAGCTTGCCCTTCTTGCCAAATCTCATCACGCCCTTCATCAGCGATACTTTAAGGAATACCCAATCATTTACATTAAATTCCAAGTCTCTACGCCGCACATTAGAATAGGACTTCTGGCGACTCTGGGCTGTTAAAAACCGCTCTCTGATGAGTTTTACTTTCTCTTCTGACTGGTGAATCATATCAGGTCTAACTAACTCTGACTCCCCTACTTCGAACCATCCGATGGGGGACCTGCATTTCCACCCATACAAGGCCTTGTAAGGCGCCATCTGAATTGCGGAATGATAACTGTTATTATATGAAAATTCGATAAGGGGTAGATGCTCGTCCCAACTTCCTCCAAAATCTAGCACACACACCCATAACATATCTTCAAGCGTCTGAATTGTGCATTCTGCCTGACTGTCCGTCCGAGGATGGAATATTGTACTCAGATTAACCTGTGTCCCCAATCCTTTCTGAAAAGACTGCTAGAATCTAGCTGTAAATCGCGCCCCTCTGTCAGAAATGATAGAGGCAGGGACACCATGTAGTCAGACTATCTTTAATATACAACTCAACATAGTCTTCGATGGAGAAGGTAGTCCTGACTGGTAATAAATGAGATGACTTCGTTAATATATCGACAATGACCCAAATAGAATTGAATCTATGCCTGGTACGGGGTAATCCTGTCACAAAGTCCATGTTGATCGCTTCCCATTTTCACATAGGCACTGCTATATTCTGAGTTAATCCGCCGGGTTTCTAATGTTTGGCCTTTAGCTGCTGACAGTTAGGACATTATGCTACAAATTCCGCTACACACTTTTTCATTCCAAGCCACCAGTATAACTCCTTTATGTCATGATACATCTTCGTCGAACCTGGATGAAGAGAGTAACGAGAATAATGTACCTCTGTCCTAATTTGATGGTGAAGTCCTGCCACATCTGGAACGCAGAGGTGAACCCTAAATCTCAAGAACCCATCTTCTTCCAATTCAAAGGCCGTTTAATTCACCTTGCTGAACCTTACTTCTGAGTTGTATCAGGTTAGGATCCCATACTGCTGCTCTTTTACTTCTACAACCAAGGATGATACTGCAGTATTCTCAATCACAACCCCATTATCCTCTGAGTCTACTATCCGAAGGCTAAACTGGCAAACTGGTGTAGTTCTCAAGCCAATGATATGTGTATAAGGGTATCCAATATAATATTAGCCTTCCCTGGGTGATACAAAATGTTTATATCGTATTCCTTCAGTAATTCTAGCCAACAATGCTGCCGCAAATTCAATTCCTTCTACGTGAAAATATACTGGAGGCTCTTATGATCAGTAAAAATGTCCACGTGCACCCCATATAGGTAATGCCTCTATATTTTCAAGGCATGAACTACTGCAACTAACTCCAAATCGTGGGTGGGATAGTTCTTTTCGTGCTTCCTGAGTTGCCTTGAAGCATAAGCAATTACCTTACTATGTTGCATCAGGACGCATCCTAACCCAATGCTTGAAGCGTCACAATATACAACATAACCCTTTGAACCTTCTGGCAAAGCTAACACTAGTGCCGATGTCAACATGTTCTTCAATTTCTGAAAACTCCACTTACAGGCCTTGGTCCAATGAAATTTGGCTGCTTTCTGAGTCAATTTAGTCAAAGGCCCTGATAGGATAGAAAATCCTTCCACAAACCCTCTGTAATACCCGGCTAATCCTAGGAAACTATAAACTTCCATTGGAGTTGTACGTCTAGGCCATGTCTTTATCGCCTCAATGTTCTGCGAATCAACCGAATACCAGCCTCTGATACAATATGGCCCAGGAAAGCCACAGAATTCAGCCAAATCTCACATTTTAGAAAATTTTGCATACAACTGGTGATCTCTGAGAGTCTGAAGTATCGTCCGCAAATGATTTTTGTGTTCTGCTTTTGAACGACAGTACACTCAGATGTCATCGATGAATACTATCATAAACAGATCTAAATATGGCCTGAAGATGCTATTCATCAGATCAATGAACACTGTTGTGGCATTTGTCAACCCGAAGGACATGACTAGGAATTCAAAATGGCCATACCTGGTCCTGAAAGCTGTCTTTGGGATATCTTTTTCCCAAACCCGCACCTGGTGATATCCTGACCTTAAGCCGATCTTGAAAAAATATTTACCCCTTGCAACTGGTCAAACAAATCTATCCTAGGAAGAGGGTATTTATTCTTAATAGTAACCTTTTTCAATTGCCAATAGTCTATGCACGTGCGGAGGGAGCCATCTTTCTTTCTCACAAACAAAACTGGCGCACCCCACGGTGATGTACTCAGCCTGATAAAGCCTTTATCTAACAGATCTTTCAACTTTTCCTTCAATTCTCTCAATTCATTTGGATTCATTCGGTACGGAGGGATGGATATAGGCTGAATACTTGGTAGCAAGTCAATAGAGAAATCGATTTCTTGTTCTGGAGTGATACCAGGAAGTTCTTCTGGAAACACGTCTAGAAACTCATTAACCACTGGAATGGACTGTAGAGTCAGATTCTGCTTGCATATCCTGAACCCTGACAATATGATATATACAACCCTTTTCTATCAACTTTTTCGCCCAAAGATAGGATATGAACCTACCTTTTGGCGTAGCTGCACTGCCCTTCCACTCTCGCACTACCTCCCCCAAAAAGTGGAACCAAACTGTCTTGGTCCAACACTCTACATTGTCATTACATGACGCTAGCCAATCCATGCCCATAATCTCATCAAAATCGATCATTTATAGTTCCACTAAATCTGCTAAAGTCTGGCGACCAACAACCTCTACTGTGCAACCTCGGTAGCTAAAGCAACTCTGGCGTTATATCAAACTTCCAGGCCACTAATGAGGTAAAATAGGACAAAGTGGAACCTGGGTCTATCAAAACATAAACTGAGTGAGAGAAAATGTCTAGCATACTTGTCACAACATCCGGCAACGACTCTAACTCCTATCGCCCCGGTAAAGCATAAGTGCGATCCGTACCGCTGCCTGAACTGGATGCCCCTGACCTGCCTCGGCCTCTACTGACTGGAGATGAGGGCCTGCGCCCTACTGAAGGTGCTGGGGCATATGACCCTGCTAAGGATCTATCCTATCGGTCCTGATCACCCTGACCTCTAGCTGGGAAATCCATCATCATGTGACCCTTTTGTCCACAAGTATAACAAGTGGCAGAACCATACCTGCACGCCCCAAAATGACGCTGATTACAAATGGCACAACGTGGCACAGTGGGCCTACTCTAATCTGAACCCCTCTGCTGCTGAGAACCTGATGCCCGTGAGCTCTCACCTGGTCCTGATTGCCCTCGGCGGTTTGATCTACCACCCTGTTGCTGCTGACAAGGCGGGGGTCTAGGTGGCTTAGCTGATATTCGTGGTCTAGCTCCACCCTGCAATTCTTCCTGCATGTCACTGGGTCTGGCTCTACAGTGCTTCTCTTCATTTATTATTTCTATATCCCGCTGTCGTTGCTTGATCCCCTCAATATTTTGAGCGAAAGCCTGAATGCGGGCAATATCCATGTCCTCCCGCAGAGTAGCTGTTACACAAGTTTCCACATATTCTAAAAGAATCCCCATAGTAAATCGATGTACTCTGGCTGGCATAATGTCTACAAAAGCTGGCACATATCTGGCCAAGGAATAAAATCTCATAGCATATTCCGGATAGTCATCGAACCCTGCTCCAGGTGCAACTGATCGACCCGGGTTTGTCGGATTTCTTGTGGTAAGAAGTGATCTAGGAAGGCCTCTGAGAAGCTAGACCAAGTCGGAGGGGCAGCGTCTCTACCTCGGGACCTCTCCCAGCTCTCGTACCATAACACTGCTATGTCTCGTAATCGAAATACCGCTAACTCAACCAACTCCACAGGCATAGCATGCATTACCTTGAAAATCCGCTGTAACTGACCCAGGAAGTCCTGAGGGTCCTCTTCCCGATCCATCCTTATAAACTATGAGGGACTCAGACCAAGGAACTCTCGGACCCTCGAACTCCCAGGTCCTCCCGAAGATTCAGCAACCACTGGTACCATAGGCTGGCGTTGAGTGGCCATCATCTGAGCTAACATATAGACAGCGCTCCTAACCTCCTGATAGGATGGTATAGGTATAGGGGTGTTGACTAAGGGTGGCAGCGGACCGGAGTCGGAACCACCGAAATGGATTGGGTCCGGGACCCGGTTGACCAGGACTTTAACCGAAACTGGGTCTATCGATACCGGGTCTACCGGGTATTCCACCTTGTTCGGTCCACTCCGTGTATTACCAGTGTGGAACCTGGTCGGACCGGGTCCAATTATTTTTTAATTCATTTCTTTATATTTTTTTAAAGAGGTTTTTATAAATTTTTAATTATTAGTCCATTAGTCTAATTATTAGTCTATTAAAAATTTAAGTTAACCATTGTCACGCCCTGCCTTGGGAGGCATGACTGGCACCTGGTGACCTACTAGGACCTGGACTATTGGACTAGCTGAGCCTAAGCACTTCTGGTGCCAGACTGGCTCTAACTCTAGATTCAACAAAACGACGGGCTATATAATGACTATAAATACAGCCTCCGGCCGACTAGGCCTATAGCCACCTGTAAGAAAACAACAGCTACCCAGAATAACTGAATCAATAGGGAACCTATGCCGACAAGGCCACCATGTTGTCTAGTTATTTTTGAATCAAGAAAACAAATGCTAAACTGCTATGTGACCAACAAGATCACCACTACCAACTGAATAAGGCCCCACACGACCATCATAAACAAACTAAAACATACATATGGCCTCACACGACCGGTACAGCTAACCACTGGGAATATACAATCTGCAAGCCTCTAAGAATACTGATAAGATGGTCGGGACAGGGCCCCGGCCTACCCATACTATACATCAAAAGAAAAAGGGATAAACCTCTAGCTGTCTAGCTCCGGATGACAGGAGCTGATGACTCTGTGTGCTGGATGGAATTACGAGGGATCGACTCCTCGTCTATGAGTACCTGCAGGCAAGTAATGCAGCGTCCCAAAATGGGCGTCAGTACCATTGGTATTGAGTATGAAAAGCAACAGCTGAAATATAACTGAAGATAAGCAATATAACTGATAGAACTAAAGTAGAAATAAATAGACTGTAACTGACTGAAAGTATGAGTTTAAGACTATCCTCGACTATGCTGAAAGGAGTAGGAGTCGTACCTGGTAATGTTGCATTCTACTATCTATCTATTTATACCTAGCATAAAATGGCATAATATAGCATATCATAGCGTAACACAGCACACATAAACCTTACCTGGCCCCCATAAGCCGGAAGGTACAAGCAACACGCAATCTATGCCCCTACCCCGGTCATCTCATCTCCCATAGTAACTATAAGCATCCTGTCGGTCCCCTGGGTATGCACTTGGGCCCACTGAGCCCCTGACTATAACTATACCTGAGTCTGGAGGACTCCTGAATCAACACCCCGGGCGTACCCGCTCGACGAGGGTTTATAAAAGACGACCATGGAAAAATATGGGGAAACTGGCATCCCATCTTCGTACCCTAGGGGACGGCATGCCACTTCGTAGAGCGACGTATCCTAGCCCTCTGGAGGATGAGTCGATACAACTATTAACCCTGGAGCGGTCATGGATGCTAGGTAATCCAACCCAAAACAATACAATCAAGTCTCAACTGATAATACTAACTGCATACGATACATGCTGAAACCAATGATAGTAATGTGTATATATATAATAACATGCTGAAACTGATAACGGTATATATGTAATTTCTGTCATATTGTGCTGAATCTGATACTGAAACAAGATATAATATTTCTGCTGAGAATCATGCTATATAACTAAATCCCATGGTAAACATGATTTACTATTTCTAACATGCTTTTTCAAATTCATATTAAGCTACTATTCTATTTCTGAAATACTTTACAGGAACTTATATTGCTCTACTAAATTTCGGCTGAACACGATAATATCCTGACGTACTTTACTAAATTACATACTGGGCATGCTGTACTGTTACTGAAACTTTCTAATAGAATTTATACTAGTTTGCTCTACTGGAATTACTAACTTGCCGAAAGGAACTAGCTTCACATACCTCAATTGTCGACTTTCTGACCACTGGCGTAGCTCTGCCAATAATTAGCTATTTCTTCCAATTGCATTCATATTCATAGAAAATAGAACTAAATCCATCAATATTTTGGAATAAAACACTACTTTAAATATATATACTGCCCAAACTTTAACTTTTCGGAGAACGACCGAAAACTCGCTATTTCCTGTAGGTCCAGAAGGGAGAAATGCTCACTTTAGGGCTAGGAGTATATTAACATTAATTTGGAGCAATTCTACTTACCTTGACTGGTCGCCACTTCGCCAGACGATTCTTGCGAAACTAACTCCGTAGGAATGTTCTCTGCAGCTTTATACTTTGGTATCCAAAGTTAATTTGAGTTTGGACCGCGTTTGACGGTGTAATCGGATGATTTTTTATCAAAACCCTTTGTCCCTTACTGTTCTCCCTCGTTTCTGCTGGAAATTAAAGTGATAAAATGAATTAAAATAAAGTGGGGGCTTTATATAGTGGAGGCTTAAACCTCACCTCCGTGGCACGTTGGCCATCGCTGAGGTGAGCCTCCGTGACACGTTGGCCATTGTGGAAGGGCTCTGCCCAACCTCCTTTTGCGATGGTTCGATGTGGCACTTGTCCATCTTCCCCCGGGCCTTTTTCTAGCATGTAGGTCATTCTAAAACTCTCAACCAACATGCGAATAGGCCATCTAAATGTCAAAAATTTACGGGGTGTAACATTCTCCCCCCTTAAGAACATTCGTCCTCGTACTTGTAAGAATCTCAACTTACTCGACTTATTCTAGAAAAATTTTGGCAGAGTTTCCCCTATAATATGGACTACCTCAAAAATCCTGAAACGCAGAAAAGTCCAACACAGATACTCCACAAAACTACTATTGCATTCATTTCATAATAACTGAAGTCAACATCTAACTTATACACATGAATATAAAGAAACAGTAACAACAACATACCCCTGGCTGGTTAAGTCTGAAATAACTGAGGATATCTGGCTTTCATATCTTCTTCTGTTTCCCAAGTCATTTACTCTTGCTTCCTGTTACGCCATAATACTTTGACCGAGGCAATATCTTTAGTTCTCAATCTATGAATTGCCGGTCCAGTATGGCTACTAGAACTTCTCTACTGGCTCAGCTGAGAAGGTAGCTCTTACTGGCAGAAAGTGAGCTGATTTTTGTCAGCCTGTCAACTATCGCCCAGATTGAGTCATATCGATGCTTAGTGCGGGGTAATCCTGCTACAAGATCCATATTCACTGCTTCCCACTTCCATAGAGGCACAGTTATATCTTGAGTCAGTCCACCTAGTTTCTGGTGTTCCGCTTTTACCTGCTGGTGGTTGGAACACTGAGCTACAAATTCTACTATCCCCTTCTTTATTCTCGGCCACCAGTAAATTCCTTTTATATCATGGCACATGTTCGTCAAACCTGGGTGGAGAGAATAACGGGCATAATGTACCTCGCCCATAATCTGCTAGCGAAGCCCTGCAACGTCTGGAACACAGGGAGATCCTTATATCTTCACACTCCATCCTCGGTTATCTAAGAATCTGTCATCTCTCCCTGCTGAACTCTGTCTGAACCAGGTTAGGATCTTCGTACTGCCGTTCCTTTACTTCCACAACTAAAGACGACACTACGGTATTTTGGATTACCACTCTGTTGCCCCCTGTTTCTGCTACATGAACTGCTAGACTGGCTAGCTGATGCAACTCTCGGGCCAATTCCCGCTGCTCGGGCTGCAAGTATGCTAAACTCCCCATAGATTCACGGCTGAGGGCATCTGCTA
>JACEIK010001130.1:111337-126162 GCA_018107945.1 Datura stramonium
ATTTTAAAGGTAGTTGGGATGATCATTTTCCCTTAATCGAGTTTTCTTATAATAACAGTTATCACTCTAGTATCCATATGGCACTGTTCGAGGCTCTTTACGGTCGGAGATGTAGATCTCCCATCAGATGTCTTGAGGTTGGTGAGGCCTCTATGATAGGGCCAGATCGGTTCACTAGGCGATGCTAAAGGTTCAGTTGATAAGGGATCGATTAAACACCACTGAGAGTCGTCAGAAATCGTATGCTGATGTGAGGAGAAGAGATTTGGAGTTTGATGTGGACGACTGGGTATTTCTAAAGGTATCACCAATGAAGGGAGTCATGGGTTCGGAAAGAAGTCAAAACTCAGTCCCCGCTATGTTGGTGCCTACCGGGCTGTGAGGAGAGTTGGTAAGGTGGCGTATGAGTTGTACTTGCCATCGGAGTTATCTTCAGTTCATCCTGTCTTCCATGTGTCACTTTTGAAGAAGTGTTTGGGTGACCTAGCCTTGGTAGTTCCGGTAGACAGCATTAGGGTAAAAGACAGCCTCAATTATGAAGAAATTCCCGTTGAAATCTTGGATCGTCAGGTTCGAAAGTTGAGAAACAAAGAAGTAGCTTCGGTCAAAGTTTTATGGAGAAATCAGCAAGTCTAGGGAGCTATGTGGGAAGCCGAAGCGGATATGATGGCTAGATACCCACATTTATTCTCTACCAGCTCAATTCTGACTTGAGGTATCAGTTCTACTCTATGATCCCATCTAGTTTTCATGTTCAGTTAATGTGTGCAAGTTTCTTTTATGTGTATGAATGTGTATGTGAAGCATGAGATCAGTTCAGCTATGTGGTTTGGTTCGAAGGTAGTCATTCTGTGAAAATTTTGGTTAAAATGATTAGTATATGGATACGATAAATTGTATATTTATGTTTTCTGCTTGTTCCCTACATTCGAGGATGAATGTTTCCAAGGGGGAGATATTGTAATACCTTGGGAAGGCCTAAGAATAGACCCAGGAGTTGAATTTGAAAAGTGTAGAAAAACTAGCAAAATACCATAGAACGACTCGTGGTTTGATACCACGAGTCGTTGTATGCTGTCATTGGTTAGGGAAAGTTTGGTGGCAGTGAAGATAACGAGAGGTATGACGACCCGTTGTGGGATACAATGGACCGTCCTTTGCAATCTTAGTTAGGGCCAGGCTGGGCGACAGGGTAAACAACGGGAGACCCAATTCCCCGTTAGGAGTAACCACGGGTCGTTGGTTGTGGTCGTTGTTGGAGGCCAATAATTTCCAGTGTAGGCGATGGGTTGAGACCACGACTCGTTGGAAGGAATCAGGAGTCATGGTGAGGCTCGTGGTAAGTGGGTTCAGATATTATGGTGAGCAAACAACGGATGGTGTAACGGATCGTGGTTTCAAAGGACGAGTCGTCCTGTCCGTCCATTGGTTAGTTTCGAGAGAAGGCATTCAGCATCCAATTCAACGAGGGACATGACGGGTCATTGGTGGTTCCCACGACTCATTGGTACCACTCGTGGGTTCCACCCGGTTAGATTTCAAGGCATGTTCATTAAGGGAATTTTCGACTTTTCCATGCTTTGAGACCCTAAACTACGTCGTTTTGTGTATTTTTATGAGTGTCTTAAGATGGGTTAATTCTTTTATGCATGCCCATTCTCATGCAAAAGCTTAGAGAGATTTTTGGGAGATTCAAGGTCTTCTTCTCCAAATTTCCATCAATTTCTTGTGGGTATTCAAGGAATTTCGAATCCACCCATCTCTAGGTATGTAGGGTTTTAGAATGGGTGAAATCCTTTCACACCCATGCCAAAATTTCAATTTAAATCAAGAATTCTCCTATTCAAGTTCTATGGGGTTTTATCCAAAAAGCATGAAAATGTGATTTCTCTTTATGGGTTTGATTTAATTGAGTTTTAACTATTTAATTATAAATGATGGGTAGATTTTATATTATTTTTCTTAAAATCATGTTTCAAGCTTTTTAAATCTAAGATGCCCATTTTGTTGAAGATTCATGAAAGTTATTATTTATGATGAATATTCAATATTTTGAGGTTTATTTATGATGGAAAAATATGAGTTCAAGTTACCCATGTTTATGAGCATATTTTGAATGAATTGATTATGATGAACTATTGGGAAATGCCCACATGTTGAAGAATGATTTATGATTTATGAAGTGAATTACATGATTTATCAATTTATAATATCGGCCGATGAAAAGGGGCCTTTGATTCTTGGATAAGCATATTTTAAAGGGGATCAATGATGATAAATGTTATATTTTAGCCAATGAATCTTAATGCATGATGTTATTAATTTATGTATGAGCCTATATGCATGTTTTTGGGAGCCGTGTCTAGCACCGAGCAGCCCGGCGTTCAAAGGACTACGTCGGTGTCTCATAACCACGTGCCACCGTGGGTTTCTAATGATATATTGTATTGATAATGATCCCCTCAAATGTGATATCACGCCTAATGCATGACCGTCGCCTGGCAAGCCAAGGTCGGCTCTGCCCACTTGAATGAGATAGTTGGGGCATCATGAAAGGCTCTACCATGATGGTGTCGGTTATGACGAGTCCTCCCATTGTTCTGCATGTTTTATGCATTGTTATTTTTATTTAATTGGCTCAAGTTATGTTTTGATAAAATTTACTTACGATTATGAAAATGTATGATTATGAATGATTTGCAAGTCTTGAGTCTTATGTTTTATTTTGAAGGTTTTGATGTAAGCATGATGTCCTTCTCTTGTGGTTATTTATGAGTTTATTTTACTTTTAAATGCCCATTTTACTTATCTTGCATACTCGGTACATTTCACGTAATGACCGCATACCACCTATGTTGTATCATTTCATGATATAGGGTCCAGATCTCAAGCTCATCCTCATCCTTAGTTCATCTCATCTTACGTTCTCAGCTTGTTGGTGAGTCCTCATGTTCCGAGGGATATTTGACAGACTTTTATGTTTCAGTATTATTCGGGTTAGTTGGGGATGTTGTCCTATCAACCCATTATATGTAGTAGAGGTTTTCAGACAATATGCAGTATTCAGGTTATGTGTACGTCTAGTACTTTCATATGGTATGCTACGGTTATGTTTCCCTATGTTTTATGTTTTAATATTTTCTTATTTAAATGAGATTAGTTGTATGCATGTGTCATGGGTCGACTTGGGGTCTCTCGGGGTCCCTGGTCTCGTGTCTACGATCCAGGTGTACGTTCGGGTTATGACAATTATATGCTAAATTTAGTAAATTCGAGTTTTGGTTGAACTCAGTGCCATTTTTGGGCCAAGTGGTGTCAAGTGAGGGTATAAAGGTGGACTCTCAAAAGATAAAAGTTGTGAAGAATTATCCAAGACCGGTGAATCCTTTGGATATCAGGAGTTTCTTGGGCTTAACTGGTTATTATCGGAGATTTGTTGAGGGATTTTCATCTATTGCAGCCCCATTGACCAAATTGACCCAAAAGAAGGTGAAATTCCAATGGTCAGATGCTTGTGAGAGGAGCTTCCAGGAGTTGAAGACTTGACTCACCTCGGCGCCTGTGTTAACCTACCTAAGGGTACTGATGGGTTTGTGGTGTATTGCGATGCTTCTAGGATCAGCCTTGGTTGTGTATTGATGCAACATAGTAAAGTTATAGCATACGTGTCAGGTCCCGAGCTTACACCCTGGACGGAATACTGTACTTGGAGTCACATGTAACCCCAAGTCAACCCCTGGTTTGTCATACACTGACATTCTGATTAAACATATAAATATATATAGCGGAAGTTTAGAGAAAAAATATAAATATATGAGAGAATAAAGCTGATTCATAATGTTTGAAAATATTTGAACAAAAGATACAAGTCTGAAAACCAAATTTGTGTCTGAAAGCCACTACAACTGATGAGTTGCTGGGACAAGCCCCTAGCTAACTCCAAATCTAATTAGAAGAGAAGAAAATATAACTTAATGAAACAATCTCCGTCCTCGAAGAATGAGGACTCACCAACTAGAATAGCTGAAGTCTTTGGTGAGCGATCGGCTATCGAGACTGAGACTGAGATCCTGCAGCTGTATCATAAAATTATACAACATAAAAGTATGCGTCAATACTTTTGAATATACTGAGTAAGTGATAGAAACCATAGACAAAAATGAAATAACTAAACTGGAAAGACATGAGATGACCCACTAAAGCTACTGAACTAAATAACTAAAATAACTGAAACAGTCTAAAAGACCCTGTCTGATCGTCAAAGACATGTTCTAAATCTAAAATACTGGTCTGAACTGATCTGAAACTGGACTGAGCTGACTAGTGGGAGAGTCTATAACCTACATATAACCACGTGAGATAGATGTGGAGTCCGATGTATACACCCTATCGGTAGGACCCAATATACCTTGCTAGGGTATAAAGGCATGAACTAGGTGATCACAAGTCTGGGGCCATGAGGCCAATAAACTATAACCTACTGTGGCAATGTAGTTCTGGGAACCTACGTGCGCTGGAACTCCGGTCCGCTTGGTGTTAAGTCCTACTCGCATTGGATAATCCTAGACTGAATACTAAGCTGATAGCTCGAAACGAGGGCCCAAGACTAGTCAGGGATACATATCTGGAAGCACCCCGAGAGACCTATCGGACCGGATTCTGAAACTGAGTTCTAAGACTGGTCAGAGCTGCCTATCTGGGAGCGTGTAACTGTCTAAAGAACAAACTGTAATCTAAAGCTAGGGTCCTAAGGCTAGTCAGAACTGCTAATCTAAAGTGTCATAACCTCCTAGTGGACCACTAAAACTGATTTCTAAATCTGATTCTAATAATTGGGAGGTATTACTGACACCTCAAAAATTTCTGTAGTCAAACTGATCAGCTGACATTTCTGACAAACACTGGATATTCTAGCATTTTGATTGAAATCGAACTGACAATAGTCTGACTAATTTTCAATACAATCAACAACATGGGAGTTCCCAATACTGATAGAATCAAGCAAAAATTTCGATATGTAAACACTATTGCAAGATTCTAGTTTCTCTGTATTCAAGACTAGGTCTAGATTTCACATTACAGGAATAAGCAACAACATAGTCACAAACTGGTGGAAAAACATCAACAATTAACATAAATGATATTTCGCATGATTTAAACGAGGTCTTGACAGATAATTTCATCACATTCGAAAGTCTCAGGCTAGAACTGATAGAGAAAACAAAGAAGGATTTTAGGGACACAGGGGAAGAACTATTCCCTTGTTGAATTCCCACATACCTGGTGAAGAATCTCGAAGAATTTCCTTAAGAACCTGAGGTGAAATGGACTGCCCTAGTTCTTGCTTTGAAATGCTCTGAGAGAAGTTCTACGTTGTTTTCTAAAAGTCTGAATGGGGAAAATGAGGAAGGAAACTGTTTAACCCCTCTAATACTCTGAAAATGTGGTTAAAATGGTGTATTTTAGAGTCTAAGAGGGTAGGAAGTTACAGAAAAACCTCTAAAAGACTAGCAGGGGAAAACTGATCGATAGTCCCACGGGGGACCTAACGGGTCGTGGCCAGTGACCACGACTCATGGTCACTGTCGTCAAGTGCCCTGCCTGATTTCTCTCTGCGGGTCACCACGAGGGACCCAATGGGTCGTGGTTGGTGACCACAACTAGTGGTCACTTCTCATGGCCTCCACTGCCCAAAATTCACTGGAATCCCCACGGGTGACACCACGACTCGTGGTGTCGCAAATGAGTCGTGGTGAGGACCCGTTGGGTACACTGCCTAACTTTTCCAACTTTCAATCAATCACTGACCACGGATCACCCCACGACTCGTGGTCACACCCGTGGTCACCCATTTTCCAAATTTCTAGTTAAGTTCCAAATCCTCACCATGAGTCACTTAACGACCCGTGGTCACCCTTCACGGGTCACAAAATGACTCGTTCTGTGATCTGGTGTAGATTTTTTTCAGTTTTCTCTATTTTAAGTCCCGGGTATAGTCTTTAAGTTTCAGGGGCATTACAATATCTCTCCCTTGAAAACATTCTTCCTTGAATGTTGGAAAGCACACAGGAAAGAAGAGAATAACAATCCTTATACACAAATACTGATCATGAAAGCTGGAACTAGTGAAATGACTACCTCTAAACTGAATCACAAGTTTGAACTAAATTCACTAATCATACACATATTCATTTACATGAAAGAAACTAAAACTCACAAACTAAAAGCAATTTTGGGGAGGAAATTGATACCTTGAACTGAAACTGAGCCGGAAGGGAACAAATGGGGGTATCTAGCCATCATATCCGCTTCGGCCTCCCACATAGCTCCCTCAACCTGTTGATTCCTCCACAAGACTTTGACTGAAGCTACCTCCTTATTCCTCAGCTTACAAACCTAATGGTCAAGTATCTAGACTGGGACCTCCTCGTATGAGAGATTATATTTCACTCCCACACTTTCCAATGACACAATTGAAGTTGGATCACTGGTACACTTCTTCAATAATGACACATGGAATACTAGGTGCACAGATGCCAAATTTGAAGGTAATTCCAGCTCATAAGCTAGCTTGACAATTCGCCTTAGAATTCTGTAGGGTCCCATATATCTCAGACTGAGTTTTCCTTTCTTCCCAAATCTCACCACCCCTTTCATGGGGTGAATTTTCAGATAAACCCAGTAATCCACAACAAACACCAATTCTCTTCTCCTCACATCAGCATAAGATTTTTGACAGCTCTGAGCTGTTTTCAATCTTTCTCTGATGAGTTGTACCTTCTGCATAGCTTCATGAACCGAGTCTGGCCCGATTAAAGTAGCTTCACCAACCTCAATCCACCCAATAGGAGATCTACACCTCCTACCATACAATGCCTCAAATGAGGCCATCTGGATTCTGGAGTGGTAGTTGTTGTTGTACGCAAACTCGATAAGATGCAAGTAGTCATCCCAACTGCCCTTGAAATAGATCGCACACACTCTCAACATATCTTCTAGGGTATGAATAGTCCGCTCAGCTTGCCCATCTGTCTGCGGGTGAAAAGTTGTGCTGAGCTTGACCTGGGTACTAAGTCCCTTCTGAAAAGACTTCCAAAAATGAGACGTGAAATGGGTACCTCTGTTTGAAATAATGGATAATGGAACCCCATGAAGCCTGACCAACTCCCGGATATAAAGTTTAGCATAGTCCTCTGCTGAATCTGTAGTTTTAACTGGAAGAAAATGTGCTAACTTAGTCATCCGTTCTACTACTACCCAGATAGAATCATGTTGCTGACAAGTTCGAGGTAGAGCCGTAATAAAGTCCATATCCACTTCTTCCCACCTCCACGTGGGTATGTTGATATTCTGGGTCATACCTCCCGATCTCTAGCACTCTACCTTGACTTTCTGGCAGTTGGGGCACTTAGCTACGAATTCGGCGATGTCTCTCTTCATACCGTTCCACCAGTAAATATCCCACAAATCGCAGTACATTTTAGTAGCACCAGGGTGGATGGAGTATCTCGATCTTTGTGCTTCAGCCAATATCTGTTGTCTCAAATCACCAATTTCCAGTACACACAATTTTTCCTGGTAACGAAGCAAACTATCTCCCCGTTTGGAGAAAGTCTCAACCTCTTTCCTGAGATCTTCATCCTATTTGGACTTAACTTCAACAACCAAAGAGGAATATGACCCCCTTTGCATTACCACTCCACCCTCAGCTGAGTCAACCAACTGCACCCCTAACCAAGCTAGTCGATGAATATCTTTCGCCAATTTCTTTTTGCCTTCTTCAACATGAGTCACACTACCCATAAACACTCTGCTCAGGGCATTATCCACCACATTGGCTTTGCCCAGGTGATATAAAACACTCATGTCATAGTCCTTCAGGAGCTCTAACCACCTTCTCTGATGAAGATTTAGGTCCTTCTGATTGAATACATACTGAAGGCTATTGTGACTGGTGAAAACATCTACGTGAACCCCATACAGATAGTGTCTCCATATTTTCAACGAAAGCACCACTACTGGCAACTCCAAGTCATGAGTTGGATAATTCTTCTCATGAACTTTGAGTTGTCTGGAGGCATAGGCTATCACTTTGCCCCGCTGCATTAGAACGCAACCGAGTCCAACTCTGGAAGCGTCATAACATACTACCAACCCGTTTGATCCTTCCAGTAGGGTCAACACTGGAGCGGTAGTGAGTCGAGTTTTTAACTCCTGGAAACTCTTCTCATGCATATCAAACCACTGAAATTTCACCTTCTTCTGAGTCATCCTAGTCAGAGGAGATGCTATAGAAGAAAAGCCTTCCACAAAGCATCGATAATAACCGACCAAACCCAAGAAACTTCTAATTTCAGTTGGGGAGGTACATCTAGGCCAGTCCTTCACTGCTGCTATCTTTTGAGGATCAACCTGAATACCCTCACCCGAGACCACATGACCCAGGAAAGTCACGGACTTCAATCAGAATTCGCACTTGTTGAACTTGGCGAACAGCAGGCGGTCTCTGATTGTCTGAAGCACTATCCTCAGGTTATTGGCATGCTTTTCCTCAGTTCTGGAGTATACCACAATGTCGTCGATACATACAATGACGAACATATCCAGATACTTCTTAAAGACTCTATTCATCAGGTCCATAAAGGCTGCAGGGGCATTTGTTAGTCCGAAGGACATAACCACAAATTCAAAGTGACCATACCGAGTCCTGAAAGTTGTTTTCAGTATGTCACACTCTCTGACTCTTAGCTAATGATACCCCGACCTGAGATCTATTTTGGAGAAACAGCAGGCTCCCTGAAATTGGTCAAACAGGTCATCAATTCTGGGTAGGGGATACTTGTTCTTGACTGTGACCTTGTTCAACTGACAGTAATCGATGCACATTTTGAGGGTATTGTCTTTCTTTCGCATGAATAGCACTGGAGCACCCCAGGGAGAGATGTTGGGTATGATAAAACCCTTATCAAGAAGATCTTTCGGCTGCTCCTTCAACTCCTTAAGTTTAGCTGGAGTCATTCTATAAGGAGGTATGGAGATGGGCTGAGTATCTAGGATAAGGTCTATACCGAAGTCAATTTCCCGTTTAGGAGGAACTTCGAAAAGATATTCGAGGAACACATTTGGAAACTCACTGACAACAGGCACTAACTGGATAGTTGGGGTCTCAAAGTCGGAATCCTTGACCCGAACTAGATGGAAAATACATCCCTTAGATATAAGCTTCTTGACCTTAAGGTAGGAACAAACCTACCCTTAGGCGCTGAACTATTGCCCGTCCATTCTAGAGCTGGCTCATTAGGTAACTGAAACCTGACGACCCTAGTTCTGCAGTAGACTGAGGCATAATTGGAGTGTAACCAATCCAAGCCAAGAATGAGGTCAAATTCAACCATGTCTAACTCTACAAGGTCAGCTGGAATGACTTTATTGAAGACTGAGATTGGGCAGTTTCTATACACCCGGCTAGACTCTAACTGTCTCGCCAATTGGGGTGGAGACTAAAAATGGTTCTGAAAGGACCTCTGGATTGATATCGAACTGGACTGCTACGTAGGGAGTCACGAATGATAGTGTGGCCCCCGAATCAAGTAGCGCATATAAATCTAGATGGAAAAGACGTAACATACTCGTAACCACATCAGGTGAGCTCTCCTGATCCTGACGAGAGGTCAATGCATAAAAACAGTTTTGGCATTGACCGCCCTCCATACCTGATGTATTAACCTCTGAGCTGGTCGGCCTTCTGGAGCTGCTGAGGTAGTGGATTTGGACCTTTCCCGTCCTATTGACGGGCATTCCTTAAGCCAATGACCAAGTTGTCCACAACCAAAACAACCCTCTCGACCCTGAAGAAACTCTCCTGGATGGTTTTTTCTAGACTTAGGGCAAGCTGGATACCTGTTACTGGCACTGTAACTCTGGGAATGAGAGCCAAATGCTCCACCCCTCCGATCCTAGCGGGACCGAAAGGTAGGGGAGCTGGCTGAGCTGGGTGTTGGAGCCCTTTGCTGCTGCTACTACTATGGGCGGCTACTACCGTTGGACCTCTGGTGGCTATAATCTAATTGGCCAGTCCTTTCCCACTTGTTCTTTCGCTCCATGTCCCTCATTTTTTCTACCTCAATCTGTTGGAATAGACAATCAGGCTGGAGAGGTCGATATCTTTAATCAACATATTGTCCTACACTCTTTGAGGACCAGGTTCGACACCCCATTAACAAACTTCAGCATGCAAGCCCTTGGCTTGGCCACCATCTCTGGAGTGTATTTGGACAACCTGGTGAATTCTAGAGCATACTTTTCTACTTTCTGGTTTCCCTGTCTTAGATTCATGAACTCCGCTACTTTTGCCTCCCTGAGCTCCTGAGGGAAGAATCTATCCAGAAAGGCTATAGTGAATTCCTTCCATTCTACCGGTCCTACTTCTCTTGGCCTCCCCTCTTTCCACTGTTTGTACCAGACCTGGGCTACCCCTTTCAGTTGGTAGGCAGCCAAGTCGGCACTCTGTGAGGGATTGACACCCATAATTTGGGTGATCTTTTTAATCTCATCAACAAATCCTTATGTTTCCTCTCCCACCTTAGATCCGTGAAAATCCGGAGGCTTCATCTGAGTAAAGTCCCGCACTCGGGCAGCTGCTGCGGAACCGTTGCTGTTGATCGGAACCACCTGCTGGTTCACCTTATTGGTAACAGTTTGAGCGAGTAGTTGAATGGCCACCCTAAACTCTATGGTAGACACTAAGTCATCATGAGGGGCTAATGGGGCAGGTCGGTGAGCGTTACCACCCCTTCCTCCATTACCACGTCGTAGAGGCATAATTCACTGAAACAAAATAGAGCACGAGTTAAGAGAACGATTCTAGAGTTTACTCTCAACGCATGATAAAAAGTATCAATAAAAGGGAGGTTTCCTAATAACATCTCAAAGCCTCCTCGTCATAAGTGTGGTGTGCTTCACACCTATAAAACTCGATGCGGCTTTCAGACATCCGAGGATTCTCTAAACCTAGTTCTCTGATACCAAATTTTTTACACCCCGAGCTTACACTCTAGACGGAATACGGTACTTGAAGTCACAAGTAACCCAAAGTCAACCCCTAGTCTATCATACACTGGCATTCCTAGTAAACATATAAATATATATATATAGTGGAATTTTAGAGCAAAAATATAAATATTTGAGAGAATAAATCTGATTCATAATGTTTGAAAATATTTGAACAAAAACTACAAGTTTGTAAACCAAATCTGAGTTTGAAATCCACTATAACTGATGAGTTGATGGGAAAATCCCCCAGCTAACTCCAAATATAAATAGAAGAGAAGAAAAATAACTTAATGAAATAATCTCCGTCCTTGAAGAATGAGGACTCACCAACTAGAATAGCTAAAGTATTCGACGAGTGATCGGCTAGAGAGGTTGAGACTGAGATCCTCCAGCCGTATCATAAAACAATACAGCATAAAAGTATGCGTCAGTACTTTTGAATATACTAAGTAAGTGAGAGAAATCATATACAAGAAATAAAATAACTGAACTGGAAAGACATGCAATGACCCACTGAAGTTGCTGAACTAAATAACTGAAATAACTGAAACAGTCTAAAAGACCCTGTCTGATGGCCAAAGACATGTTCTAAATCTGAAATACTAATCTGAACTGATCTGAAACTGGACTGAGCTGACTAGTGGGAGAGTCTATAACCGACATAAAACCACGTGAGCTAGAGGTGGAGTCAGATGTATACACCCCATCGGTAGGACTCAATATACCTTTCCTGTGTATAAAGGCATGAATTGGGTGATCAAAAGTCTGAGTCCAAGAGGCCAATAAACTGTAACCTACGGTGGCAACGTAGTTTTGGGAACCTGCGTGCGCTGGAACCCTGGTCCTCTTGATGCTAAGTCCTACTCCCACTGGATAATCCTAGACTGAATACTAAGCTAATAGATCAAAATTGGGGTCCAAGACTAGTTAGGGATACATATCTGGAAGAACCCTGAGAGTCCTATCGGACCGGATTCTAGAAATAGGTTCTAAGACTGGTCAGAGCTGCTTATCTCGGAGCATCATAACCGTCTAAAGAAAAAACTGTAATCTGAAGCTAAGGACCTAGGGCTAGTCAAAGTTGTTCATCTAAAGTGTCATGAACACCTAGTAGACCACTAAAACTAAGTTCTAAATCTGATTCTGATAACTAGGTGGTACTAGTGACACCTCCGAAATTTCTATAGTCAAACTGATCAGCTACATTTCTAACTAACACTGGATATTCTAACATTTTGACTAAAAACTGAACTGAAAATATTCTGAATGATTTTCAATACAATCAACAACATGGGAATTTCCAATACTAATAGAATCAAGCAAACATTTCGGTATGTAAACACTATTGCAAGATTCTAGTTTCTATATATTCAAGACTAGGGCAAGATTTCACATTACAGGAATAAGCAAAAACATAGTCACAAACTAGTGGAAAAACATCAACAATTAACATAAATTATATTTTGCATGATTTAAGCAAGGTCTTGACAGATAATTTCATCACATCTGAAAGTCTCATGGCTAGAAATGATAGAGAAAACAAAGAAGGATTTTGGGGATACAAGGGAAGAACTATTCCCTTGTTGAATTCCCACATACTTGGTGAAGAAGCCCAAAGAATTTCCTTGAGAACCCTAGGAGAAATGGACTGCCCTAGTTCTTGCTCTGAAATGCTCTAAGAGAAGTTCTACGTTGTTTTCTGAAAGCCTGAATGGGGAAAAAAGAGGAGGGAAATCATTTAACCCCTCTAATAGTCTGAAAATATACTTAAAACAACGTAGTTTAGAGTCTAGGAGGTTATGAAGTTACGAAAAAACCCCTAAAAGACTCGCAGGGGAAAACTGATCGACAGTCCCCACGGGGGACTAAAGGGTCGTGCCAGTGACCACGACTCATGGTCACTGTCGTCAAGTGCACTACCTGATTTCTCTCTGCGGGTCACCACGAGGTACCCAATGGGTCGTGGTTTGTGACTACGACTCGTGGTCACCTCTCATGGTCTCCACTTCCCAAAATTCCCTGGAATCCCCACAGGAGACACCACAATTTGTGGTGTCGCAAACAATTCGTGGTGAGGAACCATTGGGTACACTGCCTGACTTTTCCAACTTTCAATCCATCACTAACCACGGATCACCCCACGACTCATGGTTTTGACCATAACTCGTGGTCACACCCATGGTCACCCATTTGACAAATTTCCAGTTAAGTTCCAAATCCTCACCACGAGTCACTTAACGACTTGTGGTCACCCCTCACGGGTCACAGAATGACTCGTTATGTGACTTGGTGCAAATTTTTTCCAGTTTTCTCTATTTTAAGCCCTAGGTATAGTATTTGAGTTTCTGNAGTATAACAGACCTGTTTGTAGACTCATCAAATACCTATATCTCACGGGTCACAGAATGACTCGTTATGTGACTTGGTGCAAATTTTTTCCAGTTTTCTCTATTTTAAGCCCTAGGTATAGTATTTGAGTTTCTGGGGCATTACAATACACTTCTAGGCAGCTGAAGGTTCATGAAAATAATTACCTGACCCATGATCTTGAATTGGCGGCGGTGGTATTTGCCTTGAATATTTGGAGACACTATTTGTATGAGTTCCATATAGATGTGTTTATGGACCACAAAAGCCTACAATATGTATTTACCCAGAAAGATCTAAATCTATGCCAAAAGAGGTGGTTTGAGCTACTCAAGGATTATGAAATGAGTGTCCTTTACCATCCGAGTAAGGCTAATGTAATAGCAGACGCACTTAGTAGGCTCTCTATGGAGAGTGTGTCCCATGTAGATGAGGGGAGGAAGGAGATGGTGAAGGATGTGCACCGACTTGCACGATTGGGAGTTCTTTTGGTTGACTCAACCGATGGTGGTGTTATAGTTCAGAATGGATCAAAATCATCCTTGGTGACTGATATAAAAGCTAGAAAAGATGAGGACCTTATTTTGGTAAAGTTAAAGGAAACTATTCAGAATCAAAAGGTAGAGGTCTTCTCCAAAGGGGGAGATGGTGTGCCTCAATATCAGGGTCGTCCGTGTGTTCCGTATGTTGGTGATTTGAGAGATCAGATGTTGCACGAGGCTCATGGTTCCAGATATTCGATACACCTAGGTATCACCAAGATGTACCGTGACCTACGGAAAGTGAATTGGTGGAATGGCATGAAGAAGGACATAGAAGGATTTGTGGCTAAGTTTTTGAATTGTCAGCAAGTGAAGGTAGAGCATCAAATACCTGGAGGTGTTCTTCAAGATTGTCACGCCCCGACTTGGAAGGCATGACTGGCACCTAGTGCCCTACTAGGACCTGAACTGCTAAACTGCTGAGCCTAAGCACTTCTGGTGCCTGGCTGGATCAAACTCTGATTCATGGAATCAACGGGCTATATAACGGCTGTAAATATAGCCCCGGACGGCTAGGACTATAGCCACCTGGACATCCACAACAGCTAACCAGAATCGCATCAATATAAGGGAACCTATGCGGGCCGACAAGGCCACCATGCTGTCTAGTTACTTCAGAATCAAGAAGATAGGAGCTAAATTGCTATGTGACCGACAAGGTCACCACTACCAAATGAATAAGGCCCCACACGGCCAACATAAACAACTAAAACATACGCACGGCCTCACGCGACCGGCACAGCTAACCACAGGGAAATATACAGCTGCAAGCCTCTAAGAATACTGATAAGATGGTTGGGACAGGGCCCCGGCCTACCCATACTGTACAACAAAAGAAAAGAAATAAACCTCTAGCTGTCTAGC
>JACEIK010001130.1:178453-189087 GCA_018107945.1 Datura stramonium
ATAAGAATTTCGTAAGAATTGGGATAAAACCCCATAGAATTATCAATAGAATTTCATAAATTAGAAAGAGATTGGGTATAGGTGTGACCAAATTCACCCATTTATAACCCTACATATCTGAAGGGATCTGATTCTCACACTTCCTTGATAGTCCAAAGAGAATTGGAGAGAAATTAGAGAAATTCTCCAAGCTTGACCTCCAAGGAAGAGCTCTAATTTGCATGCATGGAATGGTAAGACTTAGAATAGGTTCAACACTCTTAAAATCCTATTAACTAAGCTTAAAACGACGTAGTTTAGAACTTAGGAGTTTAGAAATTATGAAAATGCCCTTAATGGTTCGACAGAAAATCTTATACTTCCAGAAACGACGAGTTGTTTGACGAGTCATTAGGCAAATCAGGGGTCGTTTGCCAACTCGTTAGGAAAATAACTAGTCGTTTGCTTAATCCGTGAAGTACACTGAAATTTTCCATTGCTTCTCAAACAACGGGTCACTTAACGACTCGTTAGGCAAATGACGAGTGATTTGCTTAATCGGTAAAGTACACTGAAATTTTCCACTGCTGCTCAAATCACGGGTCACTTAACAACTCGTTAGGCAAATGATGAGTCATTTGCTGACTTGTTAGGGGGATATTCCTATCTTTACAAATGACGGGTGATTTGACGACTCTTTCTGAGCCCTGGTGCGGAAAATTTTATTTTTTTCCGTTTCAACTCCCGGGTCTGATCTTAGAATTTTCGGGCATTACAATATCTCTCCCTTGGGAATATTCGTCCTCGAATATTGAAAATCATATAGAAAAGCAGAGAAATGCAATCATCATATTCAAATATTGATCATATAAGAAGCTGAAAACTGACGGACTGACTACCTCTGAGCTGAACTACATGGTTGAACTGAATTCACAAACCATACACACATACCTTGACATAAAAGAAACTTGGTCATATGAACGGAACATGAAAACTGAATAGAGTCTTAGGCCAAAACTGATACCTCAAGATGAAACTGAGTCGGAAGGGAATAGATGTGGGTATCTAGCCGTCATATTTTCTTTGGCCTCCCTCGTAGCTCCCTCAACATGCTGATTCCTCCATAATACCTTGGCTGAACCTACCTCTTTGTTCCTCAGCTTCCGAACCAGACGATCCAATATCTCCACCGGAATCTCCTCATAGCTAAGGCTGTCTTTCACATCCACACTGTCCACCGGGACAACATGAGCTGGATCACCTAAACACTTCTTTAAGAGTGATACATGAAAGATGGATGCATAGAAGCTATTTCTGAAGGCAACTCCAATTCATATGCCACCTTGCCAACCCGCTTCATAATCCGGTAGGGACCAAAATAATGGGGACTGAGTTTTTTTTCTTTCCGAATCTCATCACTCCCTTCATTAGAGATACTTTCAGAAACACTCAATCATCAACTTTGAACTCAAGTTCCTCCTCCTCATATCCGCATAGGACTTTTGGCGACTTTGAGCTGTTTTTAACCTTTCCCTTATGAACTGAACTTTCTCCATAGCCTCATGGACTGAATCCAGTCCTATCAAGGTAGCCTCACCTACTTCAAAACAACCGATAGGCGATCTACATCTCCGCCCATAGAGAGCCTCAAACGGAGCTATCAGAATGCTAGAATGGTAGCTGTTGTTGTATGCAAACTCAATGAGAGGCAAATGATCATCCCAACTACCCTTGAAATCAATAACACAAACTTTCAACATATCCTCAAGAGTCTAAATAGTCCGATCCTCCTGACCATCTATTTGCGGGTGAAAAGTTGTGTTAAGCTTGACCTGAGTCCCAAGCCCCTTTTGAAACGATCTCCAAAACTGAGAGGTAAATTGAGTACCTTTATCTGATATGATGGAAAAGGTCACTCCATACAACCGAAACAACTCCTGAATGTATAACTTAGCATAGTCCTCCGAGAAATCAGTGGTTTTGACCGGTAGAAAGTGAGCGGCTTTGGTCAACCTATCTACAACAACCCAAATGGAGTCATATTGCCAACGAGTGCGAGGCAACCCTGTGATGAAGTCCATATTGATTTCTTCCCACTTACAAGTAGGAATATTTATATACTGAAGCACACCTCCCAGTCTCTGATGCTCAACCTTCACTTGATATCCTGAAGCACACCTCCCAGTCTCTGATGCTCAACCTTCACTTGCTGATAGTTTGGGCACTTAGCTATAAATTCTGCGATGTCTTTCTTCATGCCATTCCATCAATAGACTTTTTGTAAGTCGCGGTACATCTTGGTGGCACCTGGATGGATTGAATACCTAGAACCGTGAGCCTTGTGCAACATTTGATTTCTCAAATCATCAACATCCGGGATACACAAGAGACCCTGGTATCGAAGCACACCATCTCCCCCTTTGGAGAAGACCTCCACCTTCTGATTCTGGACGGCTCCCTTTAACTTTACTAAAATGGGATCATCATCTTGTATAGCTTTTACATCAGTCACCAAGGACGATTCTGATCCGTTCTGAACTATCACATTGCCGTCGGTTGAGTCAACCAAACGAACTCCCAACCGTGCAAGTCTATGCACATATTTCACCAATTCCTTCTTCTCCTCCTCCTCTACATGGGACACACTCTCCATAGATAGTCTACTAAGAGCGTCTTCTACTACATTGGCTTTTCCCGGGTGGTATAGGACACTCATATCATAATCCTTGAGTAGCTCCCACCACCTCCTTTGACGCAGATTGAGATCCTTCTAAGTAAAAACATATTGTAGGCTCTTGTGGTCCGTAAATACATCTACGTGTACCTCGTAAAAATAGTTTCTCCATATCTTCAAGGCAAATACCACTGCTGCCAATTCAAGATCATGAGTCGGGTAATTCTTTTCTTGCACTTTTAACTATCTAGAAGCATAAGATATAACCTTTTTGTGTTGCATCAATACACATCCAAGTCCAATCCTTGAAGCATCACAATAAGCCACAAACCCATCCGTGCCCTCGGGTAGGGTCAACACTGGTGCTGAGGTGAGTCGAGCCTTCAACTCTTGGAAGCTCTTCTCACAAGCCTCCGACCATTGGAACTTTACCTTCTCCTGGGTCAGTTTAGTCAATGGTGCTGCAATTGATGAAAACCCTTCAACAAATCTCCGATAGTAGCCCTCTAAGCCCAAGAAACTCCTAATATCTGAAGGATTCACCGGTCTTGGTCAATTCTTCACCGCCTCTATCTTTTGCGAGTCTACTTGCATACCTTCATTAGACACCACATGACCCAAGAACGCCACGGAATTTAACCAAAACTCACATTTGCTGAATTTTGCATAAAATTAACGATCTTTCAAAGTCTGCAACACCACCCTCAAATGAGCGGCATGCTCCTCCTTGCTTCGAGAGTATATAAGGATGTCATCAATGAACACGATCACGAACATGTCTAGATAGGCTTGAAAACCCTATTCATCAGGTCCATAAAAGCTGCAGGAGCATTCGTTAGTCCAAAATACATAACTATAAACTTATAATGACCATACCGAGTTTTGAAGTCTATTTTTGGAATGTCACGCTCCCGAACCCTAAGCTGATGGTACCCAGATCTGAGGTCTATCTTTGAAAAGCACTTGACACCCTAAAGATGGTCAAACAAGTCATTAATCCTGGGGAAAGGATACCTGTTATTGATGGTAACTTTGTTCAATTGCTGATAGTTAATGCACATCTGAAGGGAACCATCCTTCTTTCAGACAAATAGAACTGGTGCACCCCATGGAGACATGCTGGGTCTGATGAAACCCTTGTCTATAAGGTCCTTCAACTGATCTTTCAACTCCTTTAGCTCGGTTGGGGCCATTCTGTAGGGAGGAATAGATATAGGTTGCATGTCGGGTAGGAGGTCAATACCAAAATCAATTTTCCTCTCGGGAGAAATACCCGGTAGATCATCTGGGAACACTTCTAGATACTCACATACCACTGGAACTGACTGGATAGTCGAGGTCTCGGACGTAGCATCCTTAACTCTAACTAGATGGTACACACAACCTTTAGAAATCATCCTTCTGGCCTTAAGATAGGAAATGAAACGACCTACAAGCAAAACTGAACTATCCTTCTATTCTAAAACTGGATCACCTGGAAATATGAACTCTACCGTACAGGTTCTAAAATTAAGGGAGGCATAACATGCAAATAGCCAATCCATGCCGAGAATAATATCAAAATCGGTCATGGCTAATTCTACTAGATCTGCTGAGGTGATTTTCTGAAGGACTAAGACCGGGAAATTTCAATATACCCCCGAGCTATAACTGAATCACCGATTGGAGTAGAGACTGAGAAGAGTTCTGATAAGATTTCGAGACTGACTCTGAAACTACTAGCCACATAAGGTGTCACAAAAAACAAGGTAGCTCCTAGATCTAACAAAGCATAAACATCAAGGTGGAAAACTCGTAATGTAAACAGTAACCACATTTGGGGAAGTCTCCTGCTCCTGCCAAGATGCAAGAGCATAAAACCTGTTCTGACGCTGACCGCTAGCTGAGCTAGTCGAAGCACCCTGCTGGGAGGGACGTGCTGCTGGAGCTGCTGAACTAGTGGCTAGCATTATGGGATCTACCACTCTGGTCTGGCTGAAGGGCAATCCCTGAGTCTGTGTCCGGGTTTGCCTCACCCGAAACAAGCGTCTGAGCTAACTAAACACCTTCCTGGGTGATTCTTGCCACACTTTGCACAGGCTGGAAAGGTGTGCTCTATCTGCATGCTACCATGGCCCCTCGAATTTGAGGCACTGCTCCTCCGATCACCTCGTGGTCTAGATGGTGCACTAGCTGATGATGATGCTGGAGCAAAAGACCTATGATGAGACTGTTGGTGATGTACGCCCCCCGATCTAAGCTGAGACGTCCCATAACTGTCTGTCCTGGCCCTCTTGGCCTCTCTCTCTCTCTGATACACTACCTCCATCTGCTGGGCGTGTAAAACTATGCGGGGAAAATCCATGTCCTGATGCAGCATGGCGATCCTACAATCCTTCTCCAGGTAGTCCGCCACTCCATGTACAAATCTGCTCACCCGAGCTCTCTAATCTACCACTAACTCCGACACACACTTGGATAAATAGGTGAACTCCAAAGAGTGCTCTTGAACTGACATGTTAGCCTACTTCAGATTCACAAACTCAGCCACTTTTAGTTCCTTCATCTCACGAGGAAAGAACCGATTTAGAAAAGTGGCATGAAACTCATCCCAATCGATTGGGCCTGCTCCCACTGCCCTACTATCTTTCCACTGTTTGAACCAGATATGAGCAACCCCTTTTAGTTGATAAGAATCCAAGTCGACGCACTCCCCATTTGTCATCCCCATGACCTGCATGATCTTCAGAATCTCATCAACAAACATGAAATCACCACCTGCTCACTAATATATTGAACCTGGCTCAATTAGATCACAAGTGCAGAATAATAAATAACACGCAGATGTAACGTGAAAAACCTCCTTAATCAAGGGAGTCCCAAAGAAAATGACATATCGAATAGGATTTTATTCAACTCACGAGCAGGTTTTAGACTACAACTTTGCAATCAAAGGGACTAACTCTAGTACATCAATCTCTACAGTTTTCTCAAATTGTAATCATCTATTCAAAGACTATAAGCTCTAGTCTCTGAAGTACAACATAAGCACACCAACGTAACTTGACTCAACTAACTCTAGAAGATAAAGTTACAACTCAAAAATAAAAATAACAAACTCAATCAAGACAGGATAATTCTTCTGCTCTGATTCTTCGCTTACGGGAACTTAGTCCAGTAAGAGTGTTTCTTGCTATGAATGACTATTGCTTCAGAGTAATCTCCTTGACGGCCAATGCAATACCTGAATGTTCTGTGGTTTTTTATGATCATTATATAGCACAAAAGGATGTAGTTTTTTGTCAAACCTAGATCTGTTTCAAATTAAAAAAAATAATCCTAAAAGGACTTTATTTCCTCAAACCTTTCCTTATCCAAAATAAGGAAAAAAGAGTCCCAAAAGGACTTAATTTCCTCAAGTCAGATTTTCCATACCTGGTTCTTTCCTAGTCAAATACAACTTGCCTTTTGAAAAGAATCCTAAAAGAATTTGGTTTCCTTGTATGTATCTGATTCTCTCTTCAGTCAAATACAACTTGCCTTTTGGAGAATCCTAAGAGGACTTGATTTTGTTGTACGCATTGGACTTTTTCAATTCCACATATTTTCCTTATTTGATATTTCCATATCTAAGTCAAATTCGTACCTGCAAAACCTTCAGCTGTGTAGTGAACTTGGTTCATCTATGTTAATCATCAAAATCTTCACATAACAAATTTTTCCTTTTTGATGATGAAAAATATGTATGCATATGAATCTAGTTGACACCCACGTATGCATATGAACCTGGTTCACTTTGTCAGTTGTAAGAACTTTATCAAATACAGTTAATCATCAAAACACTTCTAATAACAAATTCCCCCTTTGTCAATTATCAAAACTCTTCTAATAACAAATTTTCCCTTTTTGATGATGGCAAACAATATGTTATGCTCACATCTTCCCCCTTTTGACATCATTGAAAAGTTTAGACAAAGAACCTAACAAGTATCACGCATGTGCAAAAATTACTAAACCGAGGCCACTGGGGCAACACTTATCAGAACAAGCCTGAAACAACAAAAATTGTTAGATTAAACTGATGATATGAGCCATCTAATGCTCAGATAGATTAGGAGCACAAGGAAAGAACAAAACAAGTCAGTGATGTACCATATCCAACACATAGTATCCAACTTGTAAGCGAAGTACAACCATAGATAGGAAGCAATAGAGAAGGGAATACTCAGATACAATACTTGTGATGTACCCAAAGATAAGACACTGGAGAATGGACCAGGTTTAACAGAGTAGTGGTTGTAGATTCAGCAACAAAGTTGAACACAAATGCAAGGAAATAATTGCATACCGTAATGGCCTGTAGAGAAACCTGGATCCTCCTATGATTCTTTCCTTGAGTCTTGTCCATATTTCCAGAAATTAGAAAGTAAGGGTCACATCATTAATTTTTAAACATTTCATTGTAGCCTGCCTGAGGTGTGTACCTAATCAAAGGTACGAGATTGGATTAGCAATTAAGACGCGATGAGACATGATAAGCATAAGAATAAACAAATTCTAGTCAAAAGAAAGAAAGAATGGTAAGCAAAGTCAATGAAGTTTTATTAGTCGTGGTTCCACACAAATTCTTTCGTATGGTTCTCTTCCCAATTCCTTGGTGAAAATGTCAGCCACCTGATCCTCAGTCTTGCAAAACTTCATCAAAATATTTTCCAAATATTTCCCTTTTCCACATTATCCCTAAAAAAGTGATGGCGAACATCAATGTGTTTTATTCTTTTGTGATGAACTTGGTTCTTCGCCATACACATTTCACTGATGTTGTCCACAGAGGATTGGAAAAGTATGCCATTCTAGATGTGTTTTTCCTGTATGCCATGAATTCCACATAGTTTGAATCTATATATCACTGGCATGATACCAAAGAACCAGGTCCACATGTCCACATCCTTTATCAGAACAATCATTATGTTCTTCCCCCTTTTTCTGAGAAAGAATGTGTTGTCAATTCTCCACGATTTAGCATAAAACTTGATAGCGTATCATACCATACTCTTGGTGCTTATTTGAGCCCATATGATGCCTTGTGCAATATGTACACATGATCTGGTTGATCATGTTCTTCAAACCCAGGTGGTTGCCTTCTTCCTGATTGTATCCTTGAACAACTAGTCATGATTTGTTCCTGATAATGGTTCCTTGATCATCAAGCTTGATTCTAAATATCTATCAAATTCTGATAACTGTTCAGTTGGCAGGACGAGGGACCAGGTACCACACTCTACTATGCTTGAATTGATCCAGCTCTTCATATTTCTCAATTCGGATCTGGTCTATATCCTAGAGTCCAATGGTGAGAACTTTTATGCTTTCAATTGTGGCCTGTTACTCTCGCTGTTCTGCTTCACCAGATGAACCACGTTCTTCTATTTGAGGATTTTGAGTAGTAGTGGGTTTTGGTTCTTCAGTAGTTCCAACATGTGAAGAATCTGATGTAGTACATTCTTCATCAGGCATCCTAGAAGTATCCATCTGTTCATGATGAATACTTTTATCCTGTGTACCTGGTTCCCCCTCAGTGTTGGTAGTCGGTGTCATACCAATCTCTTCCATTTCTTTCAGTGTGCTTACTCTGTCCACTGATTTTTGTTCATCAAAGATTACAACCACGCTTTCCTCTACCCAATTTATTATCTTGTTCAGGACTTTTTATGCCTTGCACACATTTTTGTATCTCTGTCCTTTGAGAACCAGATTCCCTGTTTTCAAGCTTGTACCTTGCATTCTGTTGAAGTGAATAGGATTGAGTTCCCTTTGTCACACATTTGTGAGATGCTCAACAGATTGTATTTTAACTCCTTAACATAGTACACATTGTCAATTTCTTGAGACATGTATCTTCCAACCTTGCCAATTCCAATGATTTCACCCTTCTTTCTATTTCTAAAAGCAATGTTTCTGCCTTTATGACTGGCGAGTGAGAGAAAGTTTTCAACCATTCCTGTTATATGCCTGGAACACCAACAATCCATGTACCAAGTTCCCTACTTTTCTCTCACTTTCACCTGCACAACTAGTTAGAGGTTAGTTTTGGGTACCAAGACTAGCTTGGGTCCCTTTTCATTATTGAAGAGGTGAATAAGATCTCTTTTAGTCCAGGAGTGGAGTGGAGCAGTTTTCTTCCGTCTCATAATTTTATTTAGGGGACCAGATCTGGGGTGAACTACTGTGTACTTGACAAAGCATTTAGAGGATGTCCTTGGTCTGTGACTAGTAAACTCAATGTTGTTCTTGATTTCTTTTATCTTAGAGTTGCAATGTTCTTTATAATGACCCATTTTTCCACAGTGAGAGAGAAGGATGGGACTTGTTTTAGTGCTCAAATCATTTTTTGAGATACCATTTTTGTATCCTATTCCTTGTCTTTGACTTGAGTGATTTTTATGCAAGGAGACTAGAATTTCTAAGGACTTGGTCTATTTCAGAGTTCTTTCTAATTCAACTTTGATTTTAACCAGACTCCACCTTAGACTCAAATTCTCTGTGTGCAGTGCCTGTGACTCTAAAGTGAGGTTTTTGATGATTTTGTCTTTTTCAACATTTTCTTTATGAATTTTTTCACACTCTTCAATTTTTATCATGAGGTCTCTTTTATCCTCTTCAAGATTACTATTATCAAACTTAAGAGAGGCAAAGTCATTCATGATTTATTCTTTTTCAATAGACAGAGTGTTATATTCATCAATAAGAACAAGAGAAAGAGACAATAACTTCTTTTGAGAATATGAGTTTAACTTTGATTTAAGTTCAAAGAAGCTTACCTCGTTGTTGTCCTCTTCACTTTCTGAGTCTACCTCATCTGTTAGGGCCAACACATCTTCATCATCCAAGTCATCCATGGTAAGAGGGAGCAGTCATCTTGTTTAGTAGCAGTTTCAAATTCATCACTGGAGGAATCGCCCATAGCGGCTAGAGCTCGCTTCACCATACTATCTGCTTCTTTCGTGGTGAGCTTTCTGTTGGGGATTTGAATCTGATCCTTCTTTCCTTCCTTGGATTTCTCATTTAGGTTACGCTTGTGTTCTAGGCCATAGAGAAAGTTTTTTTTATTCCTTTGTTTCGAACTTCGTGAAGAACCTAACTCCCACAGAGGACATTCCTTCATGAAGTGACCAGGTTCACCACACTTGTGGCAAATAAGATCTCTAAGATTTTTGTTAAAGGACTTTGATGAATTCTTCTTCTGAGTGTTTAAGCATTTCTGAATGATTCACTGAAATCTTCGAGTGAGCAAGACCATGTTGTCATCCTCAATAGTGGACCTGAGAACCAGGTTCTTTTCCTTGTGAGAACTAGTCAGCTCCTTTTCTTGAGATATCTTGAGTTCATAAGTCTTTAGATTCCCAATCAAGTCATCCATGGTCAGTGTATCCAGATCTCTCGCTTTAAAAATAGCCTCTACTTTACTTCCCAAGATTCAGGTAGTACACTCAGAAGTTTATTTACAGCCTTATTAGTGGGAATGGTCTCACCAAGAGAATACATCTCATTCACAATAGATGAGAACCTGGTATGCATGTCATGAATAGATTCACCCTCCTTCATCCTGAACAATTCATACTGACGATTGAGCATATTGATCTTGGACTTATTCACCTGATTAGTTCCTTTGTGAGCAGTCTGGAGGGCATTCCAAATCTCCTTTTCACTTTTACATGGTGAAATTCGATTGTATTCATCCGGACCAAGTCCACATACCAAAATATTCTTCGCTTTTGCGTTGATCTCGACGGCTAGTTTCTCTTCCTTTGTATATCCCAATATGCCTTTTGGATTTTAGTTTTTCCATCCTCGGTCAGTTTCATGGGAATGGTAGGTCCATCTAATACGATATTCCACAACTTGTGATCTTCACCTATAAGAAAGTCCATCATGCGATTTTTCCACCACCCATAGTAGTGACCATTGAACAACGGTGGTCTTGTGGTTGATTGTCCCTCCT
>JACEIK010001130.1:227717-244769 GCA_018107945.1 Datura stramonium
TAGCCCTTTGTTTCCAGAAACCTGAGATAGAGCTAGCCAGGCACCAGATGTGTCTAGGCCCACCAGTTAGCAGTCCAGGTCCTACTAAGGCACCAGGTGCTAGTCATACCCCCCAGGGCGGGGCGTGAAAGCCTTATGTGATCCTACCATTATTCTCATCACTATTTGCTTTCTTTTTGAATGTATATGCCATGAAGTCTAGCATCTAACCAAGTGGAGTACTCTAGCCCATTAGCAATGGTTTTATTTGCTAAACATGACTAATTTCCCTTAAGACGGTCATCATCCATCCATCATAGGGAATAGTCTCTATCTATGACTAAAAAATCTACTTGGTTCAAAGGGACTATTCTCAGGAAGCACTGAAAACAGAAGCCGAGAAACCCAAAAAAATGAAAAATAATTACAAGCACAACATAGGAACATAAATTGATAATATTACTAGCTATTACATGCCAAGTGCCAAGTCTTGTTCCTAGCTACAAATTACATGCCACACCATCTATTTATTACCAGTTATTACATGCCATAGTTTTTCGAGAATCATATCGATAGACAAACTCAAAATGACCACCCACACTTAAAATGAGCACTGTCCCTAGTGCTTACAACAAATCAATGTAAAAATAAAGTTAGGGTGGTGAAGACTCCCTGATCAAACAATTGTATCGACCTCCTCATCTGGTGCAAAGGCCTCCTCGCTGAGGTTAGAGTCATCTGCCTTATTATCATCTAACTCAATATCCGAGTCTACTTGGTGTCTCCCCTTATCGGTGAGTACATTATCATCCACCATCTATATAAAAGTTGTCCCAATCTTACACATAGATCTGGCATGTTTATTCATAGAGGTAGTCCTTATCCACCTGCCATAGCTTATTCTCTATCTCTGGCCATGCACCAATCCAAAGTAGCTGCATTTTCAGTCCAAACATCCTGGCAGCATAGCTATCATCTCAAGCGTGTCGCTCGGCTAATGTGAGAACTAGCCCATGAGTAGTATCTGGTGCCTTAGTCTTTGTCACATCCACAGTGCACCATTCAACACTCAGCCTATAGTCCAAGGCTTCCTCCTCAATGTCCTGGCTCCTGAGGTAGGTGGTGAGCAAGCCACCAAAGCCATACCTATGCCCCTGATGCAGCCTATCCTTTTTCATGCTAATTTAATCACAGGCCCGACAGTTATCTCGACATATCTCATCAAGGCATTTACTAAGAAGACTCGGTCCCTGGTAATATCAGTCATGTGTACTCCTGGAATGAGGTAGCTACAAACAATCTTCAACCAGACACGTGCCTCCCTGTTCATCTGCGCATATGGAAAGGTCTGGTGATAACCCCTCTCTTTGTGGTGAATCCATTGGGCTGTCAATCACTGCCCACATAATGTGTGCCGCGTTTCAGTATATAGGGGTGTGATGTAAAGTTGGCGGAGCAGATGTGGATCCGTGTCAGGTATGCCCAGGATTACATTCAAGTGATGTGCTTCAAATGGTATGACTTGACCCTGAATCTTGACTATGGGGGCTTCGGAGGGTGGGGTCCTAATTTGCATAGAATTCCCAAATCATATGCAAATTACACTCCTTGGACTCATTAAAAATAAAGCCCATCCCCAGGGAGTGTAGTCTTTCCACTATGTGGGGAAACTCTTGTGCTAAACTCTCCCAGTCGATCCACTCCTTCGGGAAGTACATAGACTCCTTATGATTGGAATATCATTTCTTGCCTTCATCAACTACCCATAGGGTACCAAATCACCTTTTTTGGTCCCTAGAAGCTGGTGGGGCTGTTGTCACAACTACTGTTGATCTGATCCTCTTTCGGCCTCTACCGGAGGACGAAGCACCTTTTCCTTTTGTCCTACTGAGAATACATTGTACTTGTGAAAACAAAATAAAGAGACCAATTAGTCGCTAATGGCTAGCCAACACTAAGTTTAGGGCTTTGGTGGTCACCCCACACTTAGTTGCTTGCGTGGGTTTGCTAGTCATAATTCTCGAGTACTCAGACTTCTCCTTATTCAAACCACATTGACTATTTTTTCCCATAATGAAGCATTTTTAGTAATTTGACAAGTTCACACATGCACAATGATATACAACATTTAGCTCTTTAGGCGATTTGCACTTTGATATTCAACTTGGCAGTCATATTGTAGTACTCAAACTTCATACAATTATGACACTTAGAATCAAGACACTAGCGCTCCTTTGCTCATTTTAAAATGGGGTATTCAAAATGACATTCATATTTCTTTACTCAAACTTCAAATAATTATGAAAACTATACCCCAGACATTTGAGCATCTTTCCTCTCTACTTTATGCAACAACTCAACTCAACGAGCTAGGCTAATCAAGTTGATAGGGCTAAATTCTTAGGCAAGAGTGAACATACACAAAGGTCATATGCAGTTGTATATATCATTTTAACTCTCTATTCAATCACCCCAACAGTGCAAAAATCACATGTGCCAGCTCGACTGTCACGATCAGAGTCTGCATCCTGGAGGCGACATGATACTTGGTGCCCCAAGTGACCCAAGCTAACCCATGGCTTAACATCACATTGGTAAATTAAATAATCATAGCAAAAGCAAAAAACATAACTAAAATATCATATTTATGAAATAATGAACGTCTGATAAAACACTAGTAACTTGTACAAATAGAGCAAAATAAGCTGAGCACTACTATGTCTGAAAGGTAACTACTAACTGGTAAGTTGCTGGGACAAGCCCCCAACTAACTCTAAAGTCTGAAATAGAAATTGAAAGAAAATAAAACCTTGTCCTTGAACAATAAGGACTCACCAATATAGAGCTGCTGAAATCGTTTGAGGGGAGCTAATGATGCTGTTTCTACTTAGAACATGCACTTGTATCATAATACGATACATCATGGAAGTATGCATCAGCACTTTGAATGTACTGAGTATGCAAGATGTAAGTAAAATACTAAAAATACATCACTGAGCTGAGACAACATGAAATGACAAACTATTAACTAATGAGTACTGAAGATATAGTTGTAATAATGTATATACAAGTACTGACTGTTAGTCATAACCATATCATGAAATCTGAATAACTGAACTGAACTGAAGCTGAGCTATATTGACAAGAGGTACTGTATTGATATTGTGGGAGCAACTATAACCAACATGTAATCATGTGAGCTAAATATGGAGTCCGATGTATACCCCCCATCGATAAAGGCCCACTATACCTTGCCAGGGTATAGTAGCTAAACTAGGTGATCATTGTCTGCTAAAACCTATGGTGGCAACATAGTTCTAGGAACCTAGGTGCACCAAACCCTGGCTCGCTCGGTGCTAGTACTACTCCCACTAAAAGTCCTAACAGTGACTGCTAGGCTGATAGCTCGAAACTGATGTCCCAAGGCTTAAGTCTGGAGTACTTATTTGGAAGTATCTTGAGAGCCTAAAGGACAGGATAACTAGAAACTAGTGTTCCAAGACTGGCCAGAGCTTCTTTATCTAAAAGCATCATAATCGTCTAGAGAATGACTTGATAAATAAGAACTGATGGTTCTAAGACTGGACAGAGTTGCTTATCTGAAAGTGTCGAAACCGTCTAAAGAACAACCTAAAAACTGAAATTAGGGATATTACTGAACTCCTCAAGAACTGACTATCATCAAACTGATCAGCTGACTTATTGAAATATACTGAAAAGTCTAATTACTGAGTGAGACTGAACTAGCATTCAAACTGACTGTTAGCTCACATGATGGTACTAACATGGAAATTCAAGAATCAACAAAGTCTAGCAGCATTTGTATCTAGATAATTATGCAAGACCTAGTTTACTGTCTTCGTAGAACTAGGGCTAAGATAATATTTCATGAGGAGAATAACAAAATGCTTAATAAGTAGTGCAAACATTGCAATAATTCAGCAAAATTTCTATCTAAAAGAAATATTCATAATCTAACTGAAAGATAACAAGAGTTAGTGCTGGGCTAGCAGAAAATCAAAGTTTATCAGAAGCCTGGTTACTAGAACTACTAGTTTTTTATCAGAATCTTGTGATTTAGTTTTTGACACAGCAAGTAGGGGAAAACAATTCTTAATTATTGGTACCAAAAATAAAGCAGCTCTAGTTTTGATTTTCAGGGCTATAAATGATAAGGAATTATAGAAGGGTTTTAGGGCACAAGGGAAGAGCAATTTCCTCGTTGAATTCTTACATACTTGGAGTAGAATTCGTGAGAAAAATCTAGAGAAATCTAAAAGAAGACTGAAAGCCCTATCTTAGCTTTGAAATGTCTTCTTGGAACTTCTATGTTCTGGAATCAAGAATTGGGAGAAGATTAGAGGGATTAAGTCGATCAACCCCTTTAATTCTCTCCTTAATGTACCCAAAATCACATAGTTTAGGGATTAAAAAGGTGAGAAGTTATAAAAATACCTCAGAACTAAATTTTGGAATACTGCCCATCGGGATCCAACAGGTCACACAACGAGTTGTTTGTGGACACCACAACTTGTTGGGACCAGTCGTTGGTCCTGGGCATGAATTTTATGCTTACTGTAAATTGGAAATGGGAGGGGACAATGACTCATTGGATGAACCAACGGGTCATTGGTTCCTCTCGTTGCCATTGGAGGAGTTTGGAACAAAAACTGGAACCACTACCAACGGACGAACCAATGACTCATTGATTAAGCCAACGGGTCATTGTAACTGCTCATCACCTCCACTATTCTAACCTGAAAGATTCCTGGATCAGGTGACGGGTGGAAACAATGACTCGTTAGAGGTGACAACGAGTCGTGGGTTCCACTCGTTGCTTTTGAGGGATGTCTGGCAGGTTTTTGTACTGAGCACCTATGTCTCGTTGGTTCCCGAATGAAAAATTGCAGAGAAAATAATGACTCATACAACGGTTCGTTAGTTCTTACAATGACTCATTGTCGGAGTCTCTTTGAGATAAAATTTTCCGGTTTTTCATGCTTAGTTTGAGTTTGGTATAGAAAAATTTTGGGGTGTTACAATATCTCTACCTTTAGATCATTCGTTCCCAAAGGAAGGCTAACTAAGCTAAAAGACTGGTAAAAGAGCTGAAACTCTCAAGCTAAAAACTATTCATTGATTTTTAAAAGAGTGACTGACTCTAAACTAGAATAGGCATATTAACTGTGTTGATGCAACCAGGATGCATATTTAAAACATGAATAGAGCTAATGAGTACGGAACTAAATAGAGTATTAAGGAGGAGTTTAATACCTGATGCTGAAACTAAATTAGAAGAGAATAAATGAGGATATTGAGCCATCATGTCCGCTTTTACTTCCCATGTGGCTCCCTCAACTAGTTGGTTCCTCCACAAAACCTTTACTGAGGTGACCTCCTTGTTTCTTAGCTTATGAACCTGACGGTCTAGGATCTAAACTGGGACTTCTTTATAAGAGAGACTATCTTTCAACTCCACACTGTCAAGTGGCACAACTAAGGTCAGATTACCAATGCACTTCTTCAACGGCGACACATGGAAAACTGGGTGCACTGATGCTAATTTTGAAGGTGATTCTAACACATAGGCCACATCACCAATTCGCCTTAGAATCCTATAGGGTCCTACATACCTCGGACTGAGTTTTCCTTTCTTTACAAACCTTATCACCCCTTTCATAGATGAAATCTTCAGATAAACCCAATCATCTATAGCAAACTCTAGCCTTCTTCTCCTCATATCTGTATATGATTTCTATTGGCTCTGAGTTGTTTTTAACCTTTCTCTGATAAGTTGCACTTTCTGCATAGCTTCATGAACTAAATCTGACCCTATTAAAGTAGCTTCGCCAACCTCAAATCACCCTATGGTAGATCTACACCTCCTACCATATAATGCCTCAAACGGTGCCATCTGAATACTGGAGTGGTAGCTATTATTGTATGCAAACTTGATGAGAGGTAGGTGATCATCCCAACGACCCTTGAAGTCTATCACACAAGCTCTCAACATGTCTTCTAAGGTTTGAATTGTAACACCCTGAAACTTTCCTAGACCAGACTCAGACCTTGCAAGAAAAATCTAGAAGAAAATCATAAAAAAATGCCTTAGAATGACTGAGACAATGAGTCATGGTCAGCTCCAACAACTCATTGTGTTAGTCACGGTCAGCAGGGTTTGGTCTCTCAGGAACCCACGAGACAAGGAACGACCCGTTGTGAGAAACAACGAGTTGTCCTGCCAGTTGTTGTTCCCCAGCATAAAAATCCTTTCCAGGACCCCATGAATCAACTAACAAGTTGTTTTCAGGAACAACGACCCATTGTGAGAGTCATTGGGTGAAAACCCAGAAATCCCCTTTCCAGTGATGACGAGTGGAAACAATGACCCGTTGTTTCCCACAACGAGTCGTTGTCATCACCCATCGTGACAAATTAAGGAATTTTCAGAAGTCCTTCTAGTGAACCTAACGATTGTACACAACGATCCATTAGGTCCACTAACGAGTTGTTGTGTCACCCATCATCAGACCCTTCAGGTTTCCTCGAACAGTGGCCATGGGAGGAACCAATGATCCGTTGGTTCATACAATGAGTCGTGGTGACCCCATTTTCCAGATCCAGTGTTTTCAAGTCCCAGGAAGTGGGACCAATGAGAGGTCCCAACGAGTCGTGGTCACAACCAACGACTCGTTGAGTGACCAGTTGGGACCCTGTCGACCAATTTTCATATTTTTCTTCTAGGGTTATTTTTGTAATTTTCCATATATTTAGACTCTAAACTATGTCATTTTAGGTTTTATTCAGGGTATTTAGAGGGGTAACCAATGGTTTTACTTCATTCCTCGTATCCCCTCAGAAGTTAGAACGTAGAATTCTCTCAGAAAGACTCAGAGCAGAAGCTAGGGCAATCGAATTCTCCTTAGATTTTCAAGGGATTCTCTCAAGGATTTGAATCACCAGGTATGTGGGAATTCAACAAGGAAATAGTTCTTTCCTTGTGTCCCCAAAAATCTTTTTTATTTTCTCTATCAGTTCAGCCTTGTGGATTCAAAATGTAGAAACTTGCCAGACTATCTTCTTTGAGATTTCAAGTAGAGTATTTCTCATGATTTTAACTGCTTAATTATTCCATAATTCTAGAAATTTATGATAATTGTATCTTGTGGAATAATTTAGCCCTAAGTCTCAGTTCAGTAGAATTTAGGATCTTGCATGTTGGACTAGTTTCCCTATAGCTTGATTTTAACAGATTGAAATCCCCATATTATTAGTGTATGTGGAAATTGTAGTCAGATAATTACATGTCCAGTCTCAGTCAGATTATTAGACTCAGCATTGCTAAGAAAATGTCAGCTGATCAGTTTAACTACTGTTAATTCTTGAGGTGTCAGTGTTGCCTCCCAGTTATCATTAATAGACTCAGTATCGGATTTTAGTGTTTCTTTAGGCGGTCATGACACTTTTAGATAAGTAGCTATGACTAGCCTTAGGACACTAACTTCAGACAATTTGTTCTTTAGATGGTTACGACGCTTCCAAATAAATAGCTCTAACCAGTCTTAAAACCCCCGTTACAGAATCCAGTCCGATAAGACTCTCAGGGTACTTCCATATAGGTATTCTTGACTTAGTCTTGGGCCCAAGTTTTGAGCTATCAACTTAGTAGTTAGTGGACTATCAAGTGGGAGTAGGACTTAGCACCGAGTGGATCGGGGTTTCAGCGCACCCAGGTTCCCACTACGTTGTCACCGTAAGTTATATTTTCATTGGCCTCATGGCACCAAACCTTTGATCACTCAGTTCATCCCTTTATACCCTAGTAAGGTATATTGGGTCCTACCTATAGGGTGTATACACCGGACTCTACGTCTAGCTCACATGGTTATATGTCGGTTATAGACTCTCCCACTAGTCAGTTCAGTTTAGTCCCAGATTAGCTCAATTTAGAACAGTCTCAGCTTATCCAGTTCAGTATAGTTATTTCAGATTCAACATCTCAGATTTAGGGCGTGTCTTTGACCATCAGTCAGGGTCATTTTGACCACCTCAGTATAGTTCAGCTTATTCAGTTTCAGCATTTCTATTGGTCGATACATGTCTTTATAGTTCAGTCAGTTTATTATCTATGTTATGATTTCTCTCACTTACTCAGTACATTCAAAGTATTGATGCATACCTTTTATGTTGTATCATTTTATGATACAGTTGCAGGTTCTTAGATTCAACACCTTTAGTAGACCTCGCTTAGAAGTTTTCAGTGGCATTATTGGTGAGACCTCATCTTTCAAGGACAATGATTATATTCCTCAGTTATTTTTCTTTCATTTAGACTTAGAGTTAGTTGGGGGCTTGTCCCAGAAACTCGTTAGATAGATGGCTTTCAAACACAGACATGTTTCATATTTTCAACTTTGTTTCAGTTGTTTTAAACCTTATGATTTAGTTCTTCTTCATAAGTGTTTTATTCTATTACTTCAAAGCTTCCTCTATACTTTTACTCAGAATGTTAGTGTTATGATAGACCATGGGTTGAAATGGGGTTACTTATGACTCCAAGTACCGTGTCCTGTCCAGAGTATAGACTCGGGGCGTGACATGAATAGTCCGCTCAGCTTGTCCATCTATCTATGGGTGAAAAGCTGTGGTGATCTTGACTTGAGTGCCAAGTCTTTTTTGAAATGATTTCTAGAAATGTGAGGTGAACTGGGTACCTCTATCTGAAATAATGGACAAGGGGACTCTATGCAGTCTGAATAACTCCCGGATGTACAGTCTAGCATAATCCTCAACTAAGTCTGTGGTCTTAACTGGGAGGAAATGTGCTGACCTAGTCATCCTATCTACTACCACCGAAATGGAATCATGTTGCCGACAAGTACAAGGTAGACCTGTAATGAAGTCCATATTCACCTCTTCCCACTTCCACGTAGGTATGTTGATATCCTGAGTCATACCCCTAGGTCTCTGATGTTCAAATTTAACCTGCTGTCAGTTCAGACATTTAGCCACAAATTCTGTAATGTCCCTCTTCATGTCGTTCCACCAGTAGATTTCTCGTAGGTCATGGTACATCTTAGTGGCACCTGAGTGGATAGAATATCTAGAGCTGTTTGCTTTTGCCAGTATTCACTGTCTTAAGTCATCTTATCTGGTGCACAAAGTCTTCCCTGGTAACGAAGCACACCATCTCCCCCCTTGGAGAAAGCCTTCACTTCCTTTTTTTAGAACTGCTTCCTTCAGTTTGAGGAGTATGAGGTCTTCATCCTGCTTTGGCTTAACCTCTACTACTAGTGAGGATTCTAACCCACTCTGGATCACAACTCCACGCTTATCTGAATCGACTAACTGAACTCCCAACCTAGCTAACCTGTGAATATCTTTCACAAGCTCTTTTTTGCACTCTTCAACATGAGCAACGCTCTCCATGGACATCCTGTTAAGGCATCTGCCAGCATATTGGCCTTTCTCGGGTTGTATAGCACACTCATGTCATAATCTTTCAATAACTCCAGCCACCTTCTCTGATGAAGGTTCAAATCCTTCTGACTGAACACGTACTGAAGGCTCTTGTGGTCGGTGAAAGCATCCACGTGAACCCCATAAAGGTAATTCCTACATATTTTCAAAGCAAACACCACTGCCGCCAATTCAAGATCATGAGTTGGGTACTTCCTCTTATGAACCTTGAGTTGTCTGGACGCATAAGCTATGACCTTACCCCGTTACATTAGAACACAATCGAAGCCAACTCGGGAAGCATCACAATAGACTATGAACCCATCTGTTCCTTATGGTAAGGTCAAAACTAGAGTTGTAGTGAGTCGAGTCTTCAATTCTTAGAAACTCTTATCATATGCATCTGACCACTAAATTTTCACCTTTTTCTGATTCATTTTAGTTAGAGGGGATGCAATAGAAGAAAACCCCTCTACAAACCGTCAGTAATAACCAGCTAAACCTAGAAAACTTTTGATATATTTCGGGGAAGTGGGTCTTGGCCAGTCTTTTACCACTGCTATCTTTTGAGGATCTACCTAAATACCTCACCTAAGACCACATGACTAAGGAAGGCCATAGACTTCTACCAGAATTCACACTTGCTAAATTTAGCAAACAACTGATGATCTCTGATAGTCTGAAACACTATCCTCAGGTGATTAGCATGATCCTCCTCATTTTTGGAGTATACCAAGATGTCATCTATGAACATAATGATGAACATATCCAGGTATGGCTTGAACACCCTATTCATTAGGTCCATAAAAGTTGTGGGGGCATTGGTTATTCCAAAAGATATAACCACAAATTCAAAGTGACCATACGGAGTTTTGAAGGCTATTTTCAGTATGTCATATTCCCTGACCCTAAGCTGATGATATCCCAATTTGAGATCTACCTTCGAAATTAAACTAGCTCCATGAAGCTGATCGAACAAGTCATCAATCTTGGGTAGGGGGTATCTTTGAGTGTGACTTTGTTTAGCTGATAGTAGTCGATACACATTTTGAGGGTACTGTCTTTCTTTCGCATGAACAACACTGGAGCACCCCATGGGGAAATACTGGGTCTGATAAAGACCTTATCTAGAAGGTCTTTCGGTTGTTCCTTCAACTCCTTAAGCTCAGCTGGAGCCATTCTGTAAGGATGAATAGAGATGGTCTAGGTTTCAGGAAGAAGGTCTATGTTGAAGTCTACCTCTCGCTCGGGAGGGACTTCGGGAAAGACGTTAAAAGTAAGGTATAGGTTGGTTGGGGAAAACTCCAAAACTAGGGTTCCGCCTAATCCCCCAACATGCTTAAGAACTGAGAGTCGTCCAGGGACTGTCGGAGGGAGCTTTCTTATAGAAAGAAGACAGGGAATTCGCTGACAACTGGAACTAATCGGATAGTCGAGGACTCGGAGATGGAATATCTGAACCTAAATAAGTGATAAATGTACCCTTTTGAATCATCTTCTTTACCTTAAGGTAGGAAATAAACCTACCCCTAGGCACTGATGCTCTACCCTTCTATTCTAAGACTAGCTCATTGGGAAACTGAAACCTGACGACTAGTTCTGGAATTGATTGAGGCATAATCGGAATGTAACCAATACATGCCAGTGATAGGTCGAAGTCGACTATGCCTAGCTCAACTAGATCAACTAGAATGACTTTAATCAAAACTGAGACTAGGTAGTTTCTATATACCCAGCTGACTCTAACTGACTCACCAACCGGAGTAGAAACTGAGAATGGTTCTGAGAGGACTTATGGAATGATATCAAACTGAAAAGTTACATAAGGAGTCACAAATGAAAGTGTGGCTTCTGGATCCAGTAGGGCATATACATCTAGATGGAAAAGATGTAACATACCCATGACCATGTTAGGTGAGCTTTCCTGATCCTGACGAGAAGACAAAGAATAAAAATGGTTTTGGAACTGCCATCCATACATACCTGAAATAGTACCGTACTGAGTTGGGTGATCTGCTGGGGCTGCTGAGGTGGTGGACTGAGCCTTCCCCGTTTTGCTGACGGATAATCTCTTAATTTGTGTCCCAGCTGGCCACAATTGAAAAAACCCTCCTTGCCTAAACGACACTCCGCCGGGTGATTCTTTCCACACTTTAGGCAGGCTAAAAATTAGTGGTTGCTGGAGACATAACTCTAAAATTGGAAGATTGATGCTCCACCCTTTTGATCCTTGCGGGATCGGAAAGAAGGGGCACTGGACGATGTGGATGCTAGAGGTCTTTGCTGCTGTTGTTGCGGGCAATTACTACCGCCTGAACTTTGCTGGCCATGTTCCAACTGTCTGATTCTGTCCTGCTTTCTTTCCCTCTCTATATCCTTCTTCTTTTCTACCTTTATCTGATGGGTGTGAATGATGAGGCTGGAGAGGTCAATGTCTTTGATCAGCATTGCGGTTCTGCATTCATTAAGCACCAAGTTTAAAACTCCCTTCACAAACTTGAGCATACGAGCCCTCGGCTCAACGACCATCTCTGGAGAATACCTCGACATCCGAGTGAAATCCTATGCACATTCTTCCACTGTTCTAATATTCTGCCTCAAATTCATAAATTCAACAACCTTGGTCTCCCTCAATTCCCAAGGAAATAATCTATCAAGAAACACTATAAAGAACTCATCCCACTCTACTGATCCTGCTTCAGTAGGCCTCCCTTTCTTCCATTGGTTGTGCCAGATCTGAGCCACCCCTTTCAACTGGTAGGGAGCCAGATTAGCACTCTCTATGGAATTAACTCCCATGATCCGGGTGATCTTTAGCACCTCATCCACAAACTCATGCGGGTCCTCTCCCACTTTAGATCCATGAAGAGCTGGAGGGTTCATTCGGGTGAAATCCCAAACCCTGGAAGCTGTTACAGATCCATTCACATTCACTGGAACAACCTACTGGTTCACTTGGTTGGTCACAGTCTGAGCCAATAGATGAATTGCCACTCTAAATTCTGCAGAGGACACTTGGTCGTCCTGAGGGGCTGCTGGAGCTGGTGGGGCAGGTTGATTTTCACTCCTATTCCTCCTCGCATTTCCTCATTTTGGAGGCATGTTATCACTGAAATGAACAGAGCACAAGTTAGGAGGACATTTCTGGGATTAAGCTCAACACATGATAAGGAGTATGAATAAAAAGGAAATTTCCTAAGAATGCCTTGTAGCCTCCCCCTCATAAGTATGGCACACTTCAACCCATGAAAAGGACTCTACTCGATGTGGCTTTCAGACATCCTAGGATACTCTAAACCTAGAGCTTTGATAGCAAGTTTGTCACAACCCGAGTCTGCACCCTAGACGCAACACGGTATTTGGTGCCACAAGTGACCCCAAGCTAACCCATGGCTTAACATCACACTGGTAAACTAAATAATCATAGCGGAAGCTGAAAACATAACTGAAGTATCTAATTTCTGAAATAATGAATGTTTGATAAAATACTGGTAACTTGTAGAAATAGAGAAAAACAAGTTGAGCGCTACTATGTCTGAAAGCCAACTACTATTTGGTGAGTTATTAGGACAGGACCCCAGCTAACTCTAAAGTATGAAATAGAAACTGAAAGAAACTAAAACCTTGTCCTCGAACAATGAGGACTCACCAATATAGAGCTGCTGAAACCATATAGGGGGAGCTACTGATGCTGTTGCGATTGAGAACCTACACCTATATCATAATATGATACAACATGAAAGTATGCACCAGTACTTTGAATGTACTGAGTATGCAGAATGTAAGTATAATACTAAGAATACATAACTGAGCTAAGGTTATATGAAATGAACAACTATTAACTGATGATTAATGAAGATATAGCTGTAATAATGTAAATACAAGTACTAACTGTTGGTCATAAGCATATCCTAAAATCTTAATAATTGAACTAAAGCTGAAGCGAGCTGTACTAACAAAAGGTACTATATTGATACTGCGGGAGCTACTATAACTAACATGTAACCACGTGAGCTAAACATGGAGTCCGATGTATACTCCCTATCGGTGAAGGCCCACCATACTTTGCTTGGGTATAGCAACTGAACTAGGTGATCACTGTCTGCTGCCCATTCGGGATAAAACCTATGGTAGCAATGTAGTTCTGAGAACCTAGGTGCAATGAACCCTGACCCGCTCGGTGTTAAGTCCTACTCCCACTGAAAGTCCTAACTATGAATTCTAGGTTGATAGATGAAACTGATGTCCCAAGACTTAAGTCTGGAGTACTTATCTGGAAGTATCCTGAGAGCCTAAAGGACCTGATAACTGGAAATTAGTGTTCTAAAAATGGCTAGAGCTTCTTTATCTGAAAGCATCATAACCGTCTAGAAAATGACCTAATAACTAATAATTGATGTTTCTAAGACTATCCAGAGCTACTTATCTGAAAGTGTCGTAACCGTCTAAAGAACAACCTGATAACTAAAACTAGGGAGTATTACTGAACTCCTCAAGAACTGACTAACATCAAGCTGAACAGCTGACTTATTGAAATATACTGAAAAAGCTAATTACTGACTGAGACTGAACTAGCATTCAAACTGAATGTTAACTCACATGATGGTAATAACATGGAAATTCAAGAACCAACAGAGTCGAGCAACATTTGTATCTAGACAATTATGCAAGACCCAGTTTACTATCTTCATAGAACTAGGGTTAAGAAAATATTTCATGAGAAGAATAACAAATTCTTAATAAGTAGTGCAAGAATTGTAAGAATTCATCAGAACATCAATCTAAAAGAAATATTCATAATCTGACTAAAAGATAACCCTAGTTTTGATTTGCATGGCTAGAACTGATAATGAATTGCATAAGGGTTTTAGTGCACAAGGGAAGAGAAATTCCCTTATTGAATTCCCACATAACTTGAGCAGAATTCTGGAGAAAAATTTGGAGAAATCTGAAAGAAGACTGAAATCCCTAGCTTAGCTCTGAAATGTCTTCCTGGAACTTCTATGTTCTGGAATCGAGAATTGAGAGAAGATGAGAGGGATTAAATCTATCGATCCCTTTAATTCTCTCCTCAACGTACCAAAATAACGTAGTTTAGGGATTAAAAAGGTGAGAAGTTATAAATATACCCTTGAACTAAATTCTGGAAAACTGTCTGTCGGGATCCAACAGGTCACACATCGAGTTGTTGGCGGACACCACGACTCCTTGGGACCAGTCGTTAGTCCTGGGTCTGAATTTTATGCTTACTGGAAATTATAAATGGGAGGGAACAAAGACTCATTGGATGAACCAATGGCTCGTTGGTTCCTCTCATTGCCGTTGGAGGAGTTTGGAACAAAATCTGGAACCACTACCAACAGATGACCCAACGACTCGTTGGTTGAACTAATGGATCGTTGTAACTGCTCATCGCCTCCACTATTCTGACCTAAATGACTCCTGGATCTGGGGATGGGTGGAAACAAAAACTCATTAGAGGTGACAATGAGTCGTGGGTTCCACTCGTTGCTTCTTGGGGATGTCTCTGGCAGGTTTCTGGACTGAGCAATAATGAGCGATAGAATGACTCGTTACTCCTCATAACGGGTTGTTCCATCTCTCATTGGTTCCCGAATGAAAACTTGCAGAGCAAACAATGAATCATACAACGGTTCTTTGGTACTAAGAATCAGCCTATCAGAGTATCCAAATTCAAAATTGCACAGCCAAACATAAAGAAAGACCCCCCCATCCCTTCATGATTACCCCATAACTTCACCATGTTTCAATCTTCATTCAAAACCCATATTTCAAATATGCACACAGTAAAATAGTATATGTTGAGCAATTTTACAACACCATTTTCTCACTTAAACATGTGGTTCACCAGGAATAGAAATTTGAAGAAAAACACAAAGAACATATATTCACAAAAGCATGGTTTTAGCACTTGCAATTCTATCCTCCATTATTTCTAGCCAAGTTACAAATTAGAACATGTTCGAGCCAAACTACACGCAAGTGCACGTGGTCGTACAAGTAGTAAAGTGGCTTTATTTCAAGCCAAGTATCGATCCCACAGGGACAAAACTACGGTAGTAATTCACCTAAGCGTTAGTGAACGATATCTCTATGAATGTAGACAACCAAAGAATTAATGTTTTATGAGTTAAGATTACTAAGTAATAAGAATCTAAGTCAAGATTATAATTTGAAGTTTGAACAATAGCAATGAACAAGCTGAGGTTAAGGNGGTTAAGGCAAACATGCAGGGATGTAATTTAATAATTAAAATCAGTCTATCTTCTCTTCGGTTGTTAGTCAGGAATTAATAACCCATGGATTAGATCTTTTGACTCCTCACAAATTAAAGAATCATGAGACTTACATTACACATTTCTGTGATGCAAAAACCCCATGCTCTAGCTATTCCTAACAAATTCCATAAATGACCAAATATGACATTACAGATATATTTCTATTATGAACGTAAATCTTCTCTCAATTTTCTCAATCAAGAAAAGATCATATTCCACCAATTCACATCTATCCAATTAATTTCCCTTTAAGAATCAAAATTAGAATCCTAGAATATACATTAACATTGGCCAAACATTAACGTAGTATAAACAAGAATTGGTAGAACAACCGTTATAGAGAAGATGAAAACTGAAATAATTATTAATTACATTCCTCTACAATTATCCTTAACCTCGGCAAGAGGTGAATTAGCCACTCAATTTTGAATTAAACATCTTCAAACAAGTAGAATTCATACAAGCAATTGAAATTAAAGAGGAAAAGGAAGAGAATTAACCCTAGGAATTCTTCTTCTCAACTTCCTGCTATCCACATTCTTGCTCAAAATGTCGGATACCTTAAAATAAAACCTAAGTGTGCTATTTATACTAGTGAGAATTTTTCCCGGAATAACTGGCAATGTGGCACGGAGTGTATCGCGGAGCATCATCTCCGTGCCACAGCCCTGTCGCGGACCTCCACTAGAACTCAGCTTCAAGGTAATAGCCTTCAGTGTGGCACGGAGTGTATCATGGAGCCTCACCGCTGTGCCACAGTGCCATCGCCGCACCTCCACTGGTACTTTGGGTTCCGGATAGTTATCCTCAGTGTGGCACGGAGTGTATCACGGAGCATCATCTCCGTGCCACGGAGGTAATGCACACCTCCACTAGAATTTGATATAAAATTCAACTCTAGACAGACTGCTTCCGTGATGGTAGCATGGCACGGCCTCCATCGCGGAGCGCCAAACTTGGCCCATTTCCTTGTCGACTTCCGCTTCTTGCTTCCGAGTCCATTTCCACACTTCACAAAATTATAGATTAGCTTTCAAAAATTCCTTATAAACTGCCAAACAACACTAATCATGTTGGTTAGCATAAATCCACATATACATACAAATCACATGAGAATGCACACATAAAAGTAGATAAACAAGTAGAAATGAAGTATTATAGTATCACTTGGGCATGCAATTATGCCCAAGATCAGGTACTTCAGATGAGTGGAGAAAGCATGAAATCAAGAAAAATACACGAAGTTTGAGATGAAATTTGATGAGTTAGCATATGAAGGAGAGGATCCCAAGATAATGGAAGATTTAAACTCAAG